>CM065728.1:72763901-72783901 GCA_033310375.1 Conus canariensis | reverse complement strand
ACACATACACACACACCACGCACACACGCACGCACGTACGTACACACACACACACACACACACACACACACACACACACACACACACACACACACACGCCTTTTTTTCCTTTCCTGTCTGTATCATTTTACGGCAATCTTTTCTCGTGTTCGTCTGATAGTCCACACACGGTTAACACCAACACCTTCTGAAGGCGTGTCTTGCGTCTTCACCTGACTGGCATTCTGGGCGAGCCTCTCTTTCTACATGTAATCCTATCTTGCTTGAGACTGCTTTTTGTGTGCAGACCAAAAGCCCCGTTTCTGTCGCCGTTGGAAAATAAAAAGGCTGGCATGCTACCCTTCCCGCCGTCAGGTTGCTTCCCATCCGTGTCACATGTCTGCGGACGACCTAGGGTGCTTATTGTAAAACGTCTTATACTACCTGTACTGGGCATACTGAGCCGAAGACGCGTTGGGGGAACGTGCTATAAAAAAAAAAGAAAGAAAGAAAGAAACGCTCTCTCTCTCTCTCTCTCGCTCTCTCTCTCTCTCTCTCCTCTCTCTCTCTCTCTCTCTCTCTCTTCTCTCTATAGACCTTTCCTGTGCAGACACACTGACCCACGTTTCAAGTCATGGTCCTTAAGACACACTGACCCACGTTTCAAGTCATGGTCCTTAAGACACACTGACCCACGTTTCAAGTCATGGTCCTTAAGACACACTGACCCACGTTTCAAGTCATGGTCCTTAAGACACACTGACCAACGTTTCAGGTCATGGTCCTCAAGACACACTGATCAACGTTTCAAGTCATGGTCCTTAAGACACACTGACCAACGTTTCAGGTCATGGTCCTTAAGACACACTGACCAACGTTTCAGGTCATGGTCCTTAAGACACACAGACCAACGTTTCAGGTATCTTTCCAGTGTAGCCACACAGACCAACGTTTCAGGTATCTTTCCAGTGTAGCCACACAGACCAACGTTTCAGGTATCTTTCCAGTGTAGCCACACAGACCAACGTTTCAGGTATCTTTCCAGTGTAGCCACACAGACCAACGTTCCAGGTCATAGACCTTTCCTATGTAGACACACACACTGACTAACATTTCTGGTAGCAAGCCTTTCTGTGTCGATACGCTGACCCACAGGCATAGACCTTTCTTGTCTAGATACACTGACCAACTTTCAGGTCATACGCTTTCCTGTGTAGACTCCATAAACCAACGTTTCAGGTCATAGACGTTTCCGGTGTAGACAGAATGACCAACGTTTCAGGTCATAGACGTTTCCGGTGTAGACAGAATGACCAACGTTTCAGGTCATAGACGTTTCCGGTGTAGACAGAATGACCAACGTTTCAGGTCAAAGACCTTTCTTGCGTATACGCACTGACCAAGATCTTTCCTACGGACGGTAATGGGTTAACCGAGGAGAAAGAGACATAAGGCCGAAGGACCTGGGAAGCGTACACGCGGCCAAGTTCGTGTGGGGTATCGGCGGGAGGGTGTTGCGGTGAATAAAACTCAAGACAGACAGAGAGACGGACGCACAGACAGATGATATGTACACCCATGACAGGAAAAAAACCTCGCCTCCCCCCCCCCCCCCCCCTCCAGCCCTACCTGTGTATATAATTTCAAAAAAAGAGGGCAGGAGGATTGCGGGAGAAAACACGTCGCTGGGGTGTCTTCTTTCATGCCATTCTTTCCTGGCAGCTTTACTGCTTTAGGCGGTGTACCTTAGCTGCTGCTTCAGTGAACACAGCTCTGCATACCATGATATGTGTACGTCTACCATAAACCATGACCCACACGTTTACAGTGAACACAGCTCTGCATACCATGATATGTGTACGTCTACCATAAACCGTGACCCACAGGTTTACAGTGAACACTGTTCTACATACCATGATATGTGTATGTCCCCCATATACTATGACCTCCAGGTTTACAGTGAACACAGCTCTACATACCATGATACGTGTACGTCCCCCATAAACCATGACCCACAGGTTTACAGTGAACACAGCTCTACATACCATAATATGTGTATGTCCCCCATAAACCATGACCCACTGGTTTACAGTGAACACAGATCTACATACCATAATATGTGTATGTCCCCCATAAACCATGACCCACAGGTTTACAGTGAACACTGCTCTACATACCATGATATGTGTACGTTCCCCATGAACCATGACCCACAAGTTTACAGTGAACACAGCTCTACACACTATGATATATGTACGTCCCCCATAAACCATGACCCACAGGTTTACAGTGAACACTGTTCTACATACCATGATATGTGTACGTTCCCCATAAACTATGACCCACAGGTTTACCGTGAACACATCTCTACATACTATGATATATGTACGTTCCCCATAAACCATGACCCACGGGTTTACCGTGAACACAGCCGTTCGTACCATGATGTTTGTACTTCAGAGAACTAGTAAATCTTCGTTCTGGCTCACCCACCTCCGCCAGCTCCAACCGGCTGAAGCCGGTTTCGCTGTTGCTCCGCCGGCTTACCCAGAACGAAGATTTACTAGTTCTCTAATAGTAAACACTTTACAAACATACATAATGTGTAGGATTATCTGTTTTTAGTACTAATTTACAAAACTTTTGAGACTTCAGTTTTTGCTTAATCCTTCGTTTTTCTTGATCGTCTTCAATAACATCATTTTCTCGCATACATTCATCAAATGCGTCTCTATCTTTCATGTGAAATAAAACTACAGTCTTTAATTGCTCTCTAAAGTCTTTTAAAACTGAGTTATATTTCTGACATAAAATCCACACACTTATCCCAGCATGTCTTCCACTGAAAGCCAGTTTCGGCCGAACAGTCATCTATAATAAATAGTGTCTGCGTTCCCCCAAACAGTCTGTACTACCAGTCGGTTGACTGTCAGCTTTTTGCAAGACCAAGACAACACGCAGCAAGTCAGCAGGCCTAGCGTCCTGTTTACAAACTGTGTGTCTCCCTATGTTCTGACCAAAAAATCAATAAAACACGCCTCGAGCGTTTCTTCTCTCACCGGGCTCGCGGCGCGGGCGTGCGCCAACACGTTCTTTGCTATAGCGTGAGCTGCCTCTTTCTCTGTTCTTCATCGCGCTTAACTAGTAGTTGCAGGCCAGCCCGACAACGAATCACTGCTCAGCGCCCAGGCACATATCAAATGACAAGTGGTCCTACCAGTTCCACTTTTCACCCCAAGTCCTTAATTAAGTCACCCCCAAGTCCTTATTAAGTTCTTAATTAAGTCACCCCAAGTCCTTAATTAAGTCACCCCAAGTTCTTAATCAAGTTACCCCAAATTCTTAATCTAGTTCTTAATCAAGTTACCTCAAGTTCTTATCAAGTTCTTATTTAAGTTTTTATTAAGTCGTCATGAAGTCGTTATCAAGTTTTTATTCAAGTTACCTCAAGTTCTTATCATTTCTTATTTAAGTTTTCATCAAGTCGTCATGAAGTCGTTATCAAGTTCTTATTCAAGTCACTTATAATTATTTATTAAGTTCTTGAAATATTACTGCATATCAAATGGATCAAAATGATCTTTTGTTGTTGGCGGTTCTGGTATTCTTTTTTGTTCAGATTTTGTATTTAGTGGCTGTGATTTTTTGGGCTGCTTTGGTTTTTGCTGTCTTTCTTTATATGTTTTATAAACGTAATAACCACCCCCACCAACAGCAATGACGCCAAAAATGCCAACTCTTTTAATCCAAATAATCCATGATGATGTTGCGGGACTTGAAACAACTTGTTCTTGTTGTGGCTCTGGCACAACTGGTGTTTTTTTCATTATGAGTTACATTCTGTGCTCGGAACATTAATTTTTTTTGTTTGTTCCACTCTGCTAATTTTTTCCCTGCTGCAACGCGCCCAGGATGAGGAGGCTTTTTACTGGTCACTTTCTCCACCTGATTCAATGTTTTCTGATTCTGCTGATGTTTTCTGGCTCGGTCATTTTGAAGGGAAACAAAATCTATATGATTAAAAGTAATTAATCCCATGATTAATGGCGATAACAATGTTCCAAATCTGTAATACAGATCACATCCTAGAGACTCTAATGACTTTGTTAAAACTGGATCCTGCGTTAAATCATACATAAAATCTTGTTCAGAATCAATGGGAGCAAATCTACTAACTAGTTTAGTGTACAAACTAAGAACCGTTTGCCCAACACTTTTTACCATTCTTGACCCCAGTTGCGCTTCATACCTGTTGTGATACTTTACAATGTCTTGTGGCGACATTTGTTGAATCTGTTCTATGCTGAATTCATTTCCAAGGTACTGTTTTGTTTTTCCACATGCTGCCAAAGAATACAGCCTTTCCTTTTTGGGCATAATATCTTGGTCATCAACTTGATCATTTGTAATCATAAGTTCAGGAACGTTTAGGCTGCCCTGAAGCTGTAGTAGATCATCGCAGTTCATGTTTTATTAATAAATAAATATTATTTTATTTTTTAAAAATGAGCACCGAAAAAACTATTACTAACCTTGTATACCATTCTGCTGTTATTGGAGGCCTAAGTGTAGGATACACAATGCTTGGTAAAAGCCTGTTAAAAATAAAACCAGCAGATCTTGGCAAACTAGGCTTTGAAGACTCAGCAAAGCTGATTGCTGTTATTACAGCTTCATTTGCTACGAAAGATTTTCTAGTTAAGCAAGGAATAATTCCAGACAGTATTAATATGTAAAATTAAAAAAATACATTTATAAAAATGGCTTCACTCGTAATGATGATTGGTGGCGCTGTGGTTAATGCGCTTGCTTTTAGCGGAAGTAATTACGCATTTAGTAAACTACGGGATGACGGCGAGAGAAAAAGACATAACAAAGCTATGGAGCAACTAGCCGCAGCACAAGCTGCGTATGAAAAGCAGAGAATTGAGCAGTTAGATTTTATTAACGATGAACTGAAAAAACAGGGACATGCAGCTTACACGTTTAAAGATGTTGATCAAGCAATAAAAGAATATTATCTTGTAACAGGCAAGCCAATCGAGACATTGCCTCCACCAAAATTTAGCGATTTTTATCAACCATCAGAAAAACAAAAGATGCAAGAAATATTGTTTATTGCCTTTGGTATGACCGTTGTGTATTTTGTTGCGCATAATATTGGTTGAATAAAAAATGAACAAGATCTATTATTCGCCAAAAGGATATTGGAAGGGAATAACAGCAATTAAAAAGCTAAGCCAAGCAGCTGGAGTCAGTGAACAAACAGCAAAGGAATGGTTATCTAAACAAGCGATTTGGCAAATTTATTTACCAGCGCCCAAACGAATACAAAGACCACACTTTGTCAACACAATACCGAACGACACCCATCAAATGGATCTTCTATATTTACCCCATGATACGATTAGACGAAAAAGATTTAAGTACGCACTTACAGTCATTGACATAGCTTCAAGATACAAAGATGCGGAACCATTAACACAAAAGAGTGCTTCTGCTGTTGCTGTCGCTATACAACTGATATATCAACGAGGCCCCTTAACTTATCCTCGCATGATTCAAGCCGATGATGGAAAAGAATTTAAAGGTCAAGTGAATCAATTATTGTTAAAACATAGAGTTACCATTAAAAGAGGCATTCCGGGTGTTCACAGATCACAGGGGTTGGTTGAAAACTTTAACAAACAGTTATCTGAAAGGCTTTTTTCCTACCAGTATCAAGAGAGCTGGTTGACAATTCTCGCAACACAGAATGGGTAAAAAGACTGCCCTCAGTTCTACGTGCAATGAATAATGAAGAATTTAAAGGTCTAAAACCAGTACAAGCAATCAAAAAACAAAAAAATAAATGTTGTTGAAGGAGAGTCTTCATCAAGCAAACTATTACCATTTGGTTTGAAAGTGAGATACCTTTATTTACCGGGAGAAGCGGAAGGGGACACTCGCATCAGGGCAACAGATCCCGTTTGGAGTGTTGATCCATATGAGATAAAAAAAAATTGTGAAAATGAATCCGCCCGTGTATTATTTACGAGAAACTGACACAACAAAACGACCAGCCCCTCAAAGATCTTTTGTGAAGGAAGAACTGCAAATAATCCCCCCAGACACAGTTCCGCTTAATTAATTTACGTAAATATATTTGAGTTTAAAATGGAAGCTCAAAAGGAAATGGCAGAAATCGCAAAGGGAAAGTCTTTAAAATTAATGCAAGATTTATTTGAGTATCAGTATATCATTAAAGAAGTATTTGAGAAGATTGACAATCTCTGGCTAGAACAATCGCCAGACAATCGCTTTAAACCCCAAAGCTTTTATTTTGATTTATGGGTATGGGAACATGAATATTGTGAAATGACAAAAAAATTAAAGCACATCTAGCATTAATAAATAATATTAATTTTGCTAAATTAGATGATGATATAATTGAACGTGCGATTGCTGAAACATATAAGCCTGAAGACATATGATTATACTATTCTCCAATGACCAATTGCATATGAAAACTCTGGATTAACAAATACTCTTTTTGGTTAGTTCTATCAAGAGACCGTTTTGTTACAACTGTTGTGTTAATCTCATGCAGATTAGATCGCAGCTTGTAATTGTCATGATGAAAAGTCTTATTGTCAAACAATGCTTTTTTATAGTTGTCATGGGATATGCTTGATTGCACAACACTACGAGATATTCCCTTTGCTTTTTTAACAACTTTTTTTTGGCTTGAAAGACTGTACATTTTCGACCTCAAACCAACAAACTCCTTGATCACATCTCCAGATAATTCATCCTTCATCTTACCTAAAACCTTTTTGTTAACAGCTGAATGCAAAGGCGAATCTTTAGGGTAATCAGATGTGTCGTACCATCCAGCATGCCCTTTTGCTACTTCTATTTCCATGTCTTTATAGATATCTTCAGTAGGGATGTCGATTACAAAGGAATCTGTATCTGTGTACAGAACTCTGGACTCAGGATACAAGGGCTTAAAGTAGTCATAAAGAAATTCTAACATCAAAAGCTTTGATAATTCTAAAACAGTAAACCCAATAAAAACGGGCTTATCCAATTTGACTTTCTTTTTTTTCATCATTATGCCAAAAAGCTGATCATGAAATCTTCTGAAGTCCTGATAATTAGGTTTTGAAGTTAGCTTAATTGCATCGTTCTCTCTGGTGACCAATCTAACATCTTTACGCTTGTGCGGATTTTCCATAGTCTTTCCAAAACAGCTGTTGTTCATCAACTTGAAAAAGTCTTTTTCTGAAGCATCTGTGGATTTAGTTCTGAGATCAGTGTTCTTCATGATGTATGGTTTCATGAACTGTTCTTGATCAAATGCAATTATACGATGAACTGCTGTCAACTTTAAACCATGTCTTAAATAAAATTGGAGAAGTCTGTAATGACAGACATAATTTTTTTTGTCACGAAGATTAGGCACAAGTTTAGGTGGTTCTGTCATTGACACTTTTAGGGTTTCTGCTGCTAATGGGAAATCATTATGGTAATCATGAAGTTCATGAGGATATTCTAAATCAACTTCTAGAATGAGACCTCTTTTACGATCAGCTTCTAGAGTAGGTAGCCATTTTAAAAACTTTTGAATGTCTTTGAGTCCTGTGTACATTTTAAAGTTACGTAATGGAAGTGATTGACTCATAGCCCAACCATACAGATTGTTTGCATCTAAATACATAAGATAGTTAGACCTTTTACTTGGATCATAGTCGTCCAAGTATTTGTTGTTTGCTTTACAGTAATGGTGAGACACCATACTAATTCCGCCACGCAATCCGGTTTCAATCATCTGAAGCATTGGCAGGTCAGACAACAGGTCAATCTGTACACCAGTAAATTTTAAGAAAGCGTCCCAGCTCATTCCAGGCGCAGAAATATAATGCGCAGGATCTAGACTATAATGTTTCATGCAGGTCTTCCTATAATTTTCAAAGACGTCCGCCAACAAACAGGTATCCGCCATTAAATAAGAATCATGATAGTCTCCCATCGTTTTACACTCTAACTTCTGCCACGCATCTTGAGCATGCTGGTAATCAGAATCACTGATGTCCTTTCCTCTAAGACTAGAAAAGAACGCCCTTTAGGCGGAAGTGTATCTTCGTCAAACCTTTCCCAGCTGTTCATGTACTCATAAGGATAAACGCCCTTTCTAACAAGAGTTGGGTCAAAATAGTGTTCTGTTATTGGGCAGACTTTAATGATCCTGCTAGTGACTCTAATGATCCCATCAGGTGTTGCATAGAGTCATAAAAAGATAAATTATTTAAAGTGAAACACATGTACTTTTCTGATGACTGCGCAATGCATGACGCCCTAAAGGCGCTGGTTACTGCTTGCATTATAAGGTGAGAGTCGTAACCTCGCAAGTTATGAAAGAATATAGGAAGTCTCCAAGTCCTAGGATCAAACTTTAGTTGAAGATTGCAATTGTTATGCGCTGCTCCTCTAATTCTCCGCTAATGTGATCATGATCTCTTACTGTTGGGTTTAAACTTTTAGGTGTTAGCTCTAAACCACAAATCCAACAGTGAGTGGCTGATTCATACTGTTCTTGGTCTTCGGGCGTCATCATGATTTCAGATAAATTCAGATTATTAGAACAAGCATTACGCACTTGCTGCATGCGCTGTAAAAATCTACTAGCCGCATTAGGTCCTCTATATAATTCTGGCTCTGAATGGGCGCCATCCGACCTGACAATGATGAAAGCAAACGAACAAATCTGATGATTACTCATTAAAACTGTTTTTGGAAGTTTCTGCGGGGTTGGCCCTTCATAAGGAACAATAAGCGATTCAAAGTCTGCGTAAACAACGTATGGAGACCTCTGGAGTTTTTTGCAATTCTTAAAACTAACCTTACTGCCTTCTCTTGGCATAATTAGTTCTGTATTGCAGTCAACTGGACTAAGACAATGTTTTACATGTTCACTCGCAGCTTGAACAGATGGAATTCTTGTTAAACATTTTCTGCAGAATTCTTGTTTGCCATGATCTGTTGTAGTATGCGCCAATAATCTACTCATTGTTCGTATCAATGTGTAGTGCGGTAGCCCTGCCAGTGAAGACATCAGGAGTAAGTCTACATGATTTTTGTCTGGTTCACCAATTGACGGACTATTCTTAGACACTCTGATAGGCACCAAATTTGTTTCCTCAGACCATGTGTATACGTTAACAGTTATTGGGTGATTCTGTTCTTCAAACTGATCAATTTTGTCTAAGCTAACAGGAAAGGATATTCCACTGAAATTAAGATCATTGATGTAAGGTTGATAGTTAGATACTCTCTCTGCGTTTTTGCGGAGTACATGCAGCCTAGCAAGAACGCACCACATAAAACATTTGTCGTCTGAATTCTTTATGTTCAAAACTGCTTTCTTTGCAACCAATGTTGGAGGCAGTGGAATGTAAGACTTGCCTACAATCGGCTCATACTTAGCCTGTCTTAATCTGATGTCTAGGACTTCACCCTCTGACCAACCAGAGCCTCTCATTTTAGCTGCTTCAGAGGCTTCATTAAACTGTGTAAGAAGTTGATCTGCCCAACCGGGTGTTAAGTCATTATAAGAAAGAATAGTCTGCTGTTTAGTTGAGACCCAGACTTCTAGATTTTCTTCGTTTATTGTTATATAGTCGATTAAAACAACTACCCTTACTTTAACTGGAGGGTTTATTGTTAGTTTACTTGGAACTTGAGAAATAGCATGTACAACGCTTGCCTGTACGTTTGTTGGATCAATAACTTCTAAAACGACCTCATTTAAAGCTTTTGACAAACGCTCTTCCTCTTCCATTGCATCTAACCAAGAGTCAAAACTGTCATATATCTTATCCATGCTGAGTTTCTTTTCTAACTCAACATATTTATTTAAATTAAAAAAATACATTGACTCCAAAGTCGTCTTAATCAGAATCAATATCAACGGTCTTTTTGTGCTTGGACTCGTAAACTAAAGTATAAACGCCCTTTGGTGTTGTTAATGTGAGCTGTTTAGAACAGAGTTTAATGTTTCGTTTACTTTTTTTAAACATTCTTTTTTATCTGGTCGGTGTCTGGTTGTTGAGAAAAAGTTGCCCGTGCCTTTCTTTGAAGATCAAACTTTTGTCTTTTGTAGTCCTCAAAATCAGCCTGTAGGCGACTAAATTCTTCATCCGTGATGTTCGAGTCGGCAAGTGCTTTATTTATTGTCAGTTTGAAGGAACTAAGTTTAGCTGTTATTAGTTGAACCATAGCTGTGTGCTTTTGGAGTTTAGCTTTTATTTTTTTGCTGACAGCACTTACAGCTAATGAACACAGGCCAAGAGTTAAAGACAAACCGCCTAGAGGCAAAGCTGCCCGGTGCACCTACGCCTGTTGCTAAGAGGCCTACACTTGTTCCTGCTGATAGAGCACTAGTGATCGATGCTCCAGTATTAACATATGTAACAGCATTAAAGACAGCAGAATACCTTCGTTTGGTTTTACTGTATTTTGAAAGGTCCTGCTCTAGTTGGGTTTGCATTTGTGTTATGTTTGTTAATCTGAAAGTTTTTATGTCTACAGCAACAGAGTTCTCTTCTTTGGGCACTTTTGGATAAACCTGAACAGACATGCTTTTTTTAAAAATAAAAATAATTTAGTATTGGATATCTTTTAATCTGTTATCTTTAATATTCAGCTGCGCATCATATATTAAAAACAAATATACATTAAGTGGTTTATCACTCTCTTTTTCTTTATCAATTTGAATGGTTATTCCGTCTTTAACAGTTCTCCCACTTCCATGCAACTGATTATCCTCTGTCGACCTTAGGTCAATCCATAAACCGTATTTCGTTGTTAAATAATCATCAAGTCTAACACTGTGAAGGTGTAGATCTTTAGACACAAGGTCTACTGTTGGATTTCTACACCTCCCGCCTCCAAAATATTTTCTTATTTCGTCAAAATGCTGATAAGGTTTAAGCCCACTACCGTAGACTTGGTTAGGGCTCCCCTCAATTGAACATTGTACTTTCGTTATTTTAGGATTGATAAACTTTTCACTTTGTCTTTGGTATGGTTCTTCATCTTCACACAGCAATAAAATACCTTTAAGGGATCTTGCTGTGGCGCTAAAACTAAAATTCCATATAGTGTCTGCCCTGCTTTTAGGATATTTTGAATGATGAATCACTCTTTCGTAATGTATTGCTAATTGTGACTGATATTGTTGCTCAATCAGCCTTGCTAAGTTAGGGTTGCTAACAATGTCAAACTCTAACGAGATGTCGAAAATGCTGTACTTGGAATCAGTGTCTGTAGATCCAATGACACGTTTGTATTCATTAAAAGTTAGTTCATATGACAATCTGTCTTTTAATGCTCCTTGAAAGTATGGCGCATGCGCTTTTAACAACTCAAAATCCAAGGGTATAGAAAAGCGATTTCCAAACGCATAACTTACAGCTTTAGTCTTGTTACTGTCTTTAGCATCTTCGGCGCCTATTCTGTGTTTTAGTGCTTCGTTATTTTCGATTCCTTGAAACGCGAGGTCAGCCCTTTCATTATCGGTTAGCCATAGATCACAATAGATTAGAAATATGTCTGCATTGTGTAAAGAAAATATTTCCTGCCCCTCAAGTTTTATAGAAATTTTCTTAACGATTGCCCGTCCCAGATTCTGTACAACTGTCCTGTTTGGGTCTGTTGCTGATTCGAGTTCTATTTTGAAAGTAAGCCGTGCAGATCCCGGCACAATCACTTCATCTGCTCCTAGGTCTGGAAATTTAACAGTAAGAATTTGATCTGAATCAATAGTAGATGGATTATTTGGAACAATAATATTCTGTTTATTTCCCTTCACGCCAAAGGGCTCTTTCAGTCTTCTATGCGGGTCAAGAATTGAGCCATATGCTTGTGACATTTTTTTTATAAAACAAAATAAAAAGTTAATTATTTAAAAACATGGCAGGCATTGAAGAAGATTATGATGTTCCTGATCCTGGAAACGACGTGAGTGAAATGACTCCTTCGGCACATTCATTGCCCTCATTGCGGCGTGAATTAACAGAAAGTAAGGTCGGAGCACTTTATCAAAGTTTAGGCCAAGAACCTCCTGAATATTTAGACCCTAATGATTTTGAAGTAAAAGATGACCATTTGTATGTGAAAAACGACCAAGGACAACTTGTTCAGCTTACAACTAAACGAAACTCATCAAAGTTTGTAAGCATGGGTACAATTAGACAAAGACTCAGTGTGAACGAACAAAAACGCCTTGGCATTCCTAAACAAAAATTAGATAGGGAAGCAGTTGCTAAACTTCAAAACACGCAACAAGAAATCCCACCAGATAACCAAATACAAAACATGCCACTTGAAGTTTTAAATCAATCAACAGACAAACTAATACAAGCAATAGAAGCAGAAACCAGTTTTTCAGAAGAAACAGCATTAAAAACTATGCACGATCCGCCGCTACCTATGAGAGAAATAACGGCCCTTAATCATGCTTTGAGAAGCATCAGAGGCGAATTAACAAACAATTTAGCAAAACTGGGTGAACTAGATGAGCATATAAAAAGAGAAAAAGAAAAACTAGTTGAGGCTGATGACCACAACTTAGGACCTGGTGCTAAAGAAAGAATAACACAAAGACTAAAAGATCTTGAACAAGAGAGATCAGCAAGACTAGAAGTGTTGTCTACTAACCGAGAACAATTACGAACTCAAGTGAGCAGAATAAGAGAAACCATCAACAGAATTTTGTATGAAGACACAACGTTAGCAGAACGAATAAGAACACTGTTTAGAGAGCAAGGTGTCACATTAGCAAGTGTTATAACTGCCTTAGGATTTGCAATAAGTACACTGGTGATGGCTATTACAGGCGGCGGTGGTGGGAGGGCAGTGCCACCAGGCCCGCCAACTCCGTCGTCAGATAAATCATGGGTAAAAAAACAACTCGATCACCTTGCAAACTTACTAAAAAAATTAGCCAGTAAGGCAATCGATTCTTTGCCTGGTATAATAGGGGGGATCGTTAGCTGGCTTTTGTCTGCCGCAAGTAAAGTAGTTGGCTTTATGGCTGAGCACTTATGGGCATTAGTTGTCTTAATAGTTGGGTTAATTTTAGTAAGATAAAGACCAAGTAATCCTAGGGCAGTTAATCCAATAACAAGTGCCGTCTTTTCATATTCATGGTCATCACGAACAAAGTCCGCGTCTTCAATGGCCTTTGGGCTTTGGGCCTTGTGGATTGGATGGGGTTTTGAGGGGGCTTGTTTGTTTATTGTTTGTAATATTACTGGCTCAGAATTTATGTCGTTTTTTCCCGACCTTCTCTTCATTGCCAGCCACAAGGATTTCATTATTGTAGTTTATTATTGTTCCTATCTGAAGTCTGAGGTCAGAAGGCAGCATGTATAAACCAGTGCCGACAGCAAAGTCTACTTTCGATCTTGCGTATTGCAAAACATTTTGGTACCTTTTAATACTTGAAGGCAAATCAATTGCAGAATTAATAGAATCCTCTAAATTTGCTAAATACTGTTTTTGGGCGTCAAAGCCAGTAGAAGGATCAATTATGTTTGATCTCGTTTGTGCTTGCGAACCTAGCAAACACCAAACATAAGTACGAATGGAGTCGTTTATTCGTTCTATTCCCGCTCTAGTTAGGCCCTTAGAAGTATCCAAAATAAATGTTGTCCATGCTGTTTTATGCTCTTGCTCTATGGACCCGAGGTGAACAGTTGTGCCTGAAGAGAAAGATGTGTAAGGAGGATCCCAATCATAGTTATACTTTCTGTGCACGCCCCAAAAATAAAGGGTGCCTAAACCATGATTAAGATCCAACTTTTGTCTAAAGTCTGTCTTTGGGTCAATATCAAATTCGTTACAGATCCTTTCAAAAGCCTTGTAATCTATTCTGTTGCTGAATGGATTAAACGTTTTGTCATTTGGTAATGGCGCTTGCAGTTCAGACAAAATACGTCTGAAGGTGTAATAAAAATGAAATCTATACACTGACCTCACCAAAGGATCAGGATGATTTAAATGATCAGCATACGACACTCCACACCCAGTTGATGCACAAAACACAGCAAAGTTTAACTGGTTCTGATAAAACTGCATCGGATGACTGAACCACACTTTCGGGATGTGGTCTTTTTTAATAGGAGGGTTAAGATATCTGTTTAATGGAGTACTAACCTTTACTTGGAAGGCGTCAGACTGAGTCACAGAAATGTCGAGAGTATCAGTTGTTATATCTTTAGGACTGTAGTGCGGCCCAACAGAATATTTTGCATTAGTATATTTGAATGCACTCATTTTTAAATTTGTTTTAAAAAATGTTTGTAACAATAACAACACAAGACAGTCCTTCGTTTTTAGAATATGCTATTGATAATGAATGCGGAACCCAAAGGGTTGCACTCCATGAAATTTTTTACAAAGTCGTATGGTTTAATATAACTGAATCCAAGGAGAATAATAAGATTAAAAAAGTTGACAAAAGAGGAAACTTAGTTAGCCAGTTAACCATACCTGATGGTTATTACGGGTTTTGCTCGCTAAAAGAAGCAATGAGTAACTTCGACATTACTCTCAAACTTAACAATGCAAATTTGAAAATAATGTTAGCATTCAAACCTGAAAAAGAAGAAGTAGGTTACTATTTTGATGGAGAGCTAGCTAAAATGTTAGGCTTTACAACTAACAATCGAGACTTTCATAGTTTTAGAGTTACATCAGACAAAACTACTTATGAGGGAGAATATCCGCTCGATCTTGCATTACATTCATTACTCTATGTTCATTTGGACGAGCTGAGCACTGATGAAAACTTATATGATGGAAGGCCCTCAACTGTTTTAAGAGCTCTTCCATCAGGGAAAGCTGCATATTGCGATTATGAAATTATACAATTCCCTAATTTACAGTTTAAAAGATTAGCTTGTGGGAGGGTCAGATCATTTAATATAAAGATCACAGATAAAACAGGGAAAGTCGTAAAATGTGATAACCTGCACATTGTTTTAGAAATAAAATAATACGTTGTTTTAAAAAATGTCACGTGGACCAGAAGAATCGGGAGTTACATTAGCGCCTGAGAGGTGTGTAACTTTAGAATTAAAAGACCTTGCAGACGTTGAGGACTTTGAACAAAACGGTGAGATAGGCACTTTGTATGGTTTTGAGTACAGTAAAGATGGTTATTATAAGCGCAAAGAGGTTGGCGACAACAAAAAGTTTCCTAAACTAGAACAACTACGCAATCTAGAAGCAAATAATGCGGGTCAGTATGAATATAAAATAGTTCGAAAAACTGACAACAAATGGCACTTAGAACCATATTTAGAATGGGACATAAAATTTGAATTCTTAAGCCCATTTACATTTTTTGACCGTCAAAAAAGTTTCAGAAAAGCATTGAACTCTGGCCCTTTACATGTAAGTCTTATGCCAGAGGACAACAGTCGGAAAGAGATCGAAATAAAACCGTTTGGGGACAAACAGTACATCCTCCACAGAAGAGAATCGGTTTTAAAGAAAGCTTCTACAAAATTACAGTTCATTCCACGCACAAAATTAGGAGACACGTTCACAATGATATTTAAAATTTCTGTTTTAAAAGATGAGGCGAGAAATGGAGCTTTGGGCGTCAGTGACAATCTTATGAAAGGAATTCTTATTAGCTGGCAAAACTTAGACGTTGACAAACTTAAAGTTACTGTCGTTGTTCTTTACAATGGCGAGGATATTAAGGTCATAACAACAAGCAACAAAATTGATATTAGTCTAAATAGAAACGATCTTACAGAACTGAACTGGATTAATCTTACACATTTGGGCCTTATAGGGTTTTATTATACTGAACAAGTTTTGACAGAGAGTATGATAAAAACAATAACTGGATTAGATTAAATTCTGTTTTAAAACTATGGAGCAGACGACTTTGGTGTCAATGCCGATGTTAAACTTTATGACAAAAACCCCTCATTGTTCATTGATTTGTGGACAGACTGGTTGTGGAAAAACAATATTTGTCCTCGACCTATTACAAACAGTTTATAGTTATAATTTTGATCATATTGTAATTTTCTGTCCAACACTCAAATGGAACAAAGCATATCACAACAGAAGGTTTATATGGACGGATGATGAAATCTATTTAGTTGATCCTAGCAATAAACTGAGTGAGTGTTTAGAACATTTCTTTAGACAGTTTGAAGGAACTCAGACATTATTTATTATAGATGATTGTTCAGCAGAAAAGGATATAGTCAAAAAAAGAAAATCTTTGTCGAAACTGGCTTTCAGTGGAAGACATGCTGGGATAAGTGTGTGGATTTTACATGCCTGTTTACTAGTTCTCTACTTCCCTCTCAAACCATGACCCTTCGGCTTTCAGTGAACACAACTGTACGTGTCATGATATTTGTACTCCCCTCTCGCCAAACCTGGAGTCTCAAGCTTTCAGTAAATACAGCTGTATGTACGTAACATTTGTACCCCCCCCCCCCCCCACCCCCCCCCCGCGCGCCCCTACTCATGACCCTTCGGCTTTCAGTGAACACAGATGGACGTATCATAATATTTTACCATGACCCTCGGGTTTTTAGTGAACACGGTGCACGTACAATAACTTATGGACGCCCCCCCCCCCCCCCTCTCAATACTATGATCTGTCGGCTTTCAGTGAACACATCTGTACATTTGCACATCCTCTAAAACCATGAACCTTAGGCTCTCATTGAATACAGGTGTACGTATCATGATGTTTGTACGTCTTCCCTGAACCATGACTCCCGGGCTTTTAGTGAACACAGTTTACGTACGATGATATATGTACGACCCCCCCCCCCCCCCCCCCTCAGCATTTGCACGTCCACTGCAGCTATGAACCCTAGGCTCTCATTGAATGCAGGTGTACGTATCATGATATTTGTACGTCCCTCAAAAACCATGACCCTCAGACTTTCAGGAAACGCAGCTGTACGTACCGTAACTTCTCCCCCCCCCCCCCCCCCCCCCTTCGGCCCCCGCTCCTCCCCTAATCATGGCTCTACGAATTTCAATTAACACAGATGTATGTACCATGATTATATGTACCCCCCTCCCCCCCCCCCTTACAAAAAAATAAACATGACCCCCCCCCCCCCCCCCTCCCCTCAAGCATTCAGTGAACACAGCTGTACGTACCATGATATAAGTACTCACATACACACACAAGCCATGTGATCCTTCGGCTTTCAGTGAACTAAGCTGCACGTACCATGATATTTGTACACACACACACACACACACACACACACACACACACACACACACACACACACACACACCCTCCCCAAAAAAAAACCGTGTGACACTTTGGTTTTTAGCGAAAACAGCCGCCCATACCATGTTTGTACCGTCTCCCTAAACTTCCCATCCACCCGCCGAAAAAAGAACTACGACCCTTAGGCCTTCAGTAAACACACAGTTGTATGTCCGATATTATTTGGACGTCCCCAAAAAAACCCTGTCAGAGAGGTTCCCACACTGTGATTTGAAAAGAAAGGAATGAAGGAATCAAGGCATGAAGAAAGAACGAAAGAAATTTAACTACGGCAGTGAGAGGGGAAAAAGGAAAGAGAAACAAAAACTAGAAATAGAAATACAACAAAGAAATCGTACGCAAAAAAGGAAAGAAAAAGGAAGAAAGAAACAATACCGGTTAAAAAAAAGGAAAAGAACAGAAAAAGAAAGAAGAAAAGCCCCGGGGCGGAATGAAAAAGGGTCTCACCTAGATATCACGATGCAAATTATGCAGGCAAAGAACAATTCTGTTTTTCATGAATAGCTTCGATCTGAGGGTGTGTGTGTGTGTGTGTGTGTGTGTGTGTGTGTGTGTGTGTGTGTGTGTGTGTGTGTGTGTTGTCATTCTCCGTCTGTCTGTCTGTCTGTCTGTCTGTCTCTCTCTCTCTCTCCCCCCCCTCTCTCTCTCTCTCTCTCTCCCTTCCTAGCCCTCCCTCGCTCCCTTCCTCCCTCCCTCCCTCTCTCTCTCTCTTCTTTTCCCTCAACAATGGGGTATCCCGGTTCCCAGCGGAACACACACCATTATGACGTTGTGCACAGCGTTCGTTACGGAGTGACTTCGGTCACCCACTACACGGACGTCAAATTACACTGTGAGCAACTTACAACGACAACAACAACCACCACCATGTCTACTGTCGCTCGCGTTACAGAGGGCAGGGGATGGGGGAGGGCATGGGGTGGGGGTTGGGTGGGTATCCGCTGACTTGTTTGTATGTAAGCCTCCTGTAAATGAAAAGAGACACAGACAGACAGGCAGACAGAGAGAGAGAGAGAGAGAGAGAGAGAGAGAGAGAGAAGAGAGAAGAGAGAGAGAGAGAAGACGAGAGAGAGAGAGAGAGAAAGTAAAGAAGAGACTGGGTAAGCAGGAAGAAAACAACATCGTATGCAAAATGTCTGTCTCTTCTGTTGTTGGTGAGTTGACCTATTTGTCTCTGTGTTTGTTTCCTAGTTGTGTCTGCTCTTTTGTCTGGTTTTATTTCGTTCATCGTTTTGTAAAGTCAGGTCATGCTGTGTATAGTTCAGCCGACCGCGGAAGACACATCAGGGTTGCAAACCGAAGAAAAAAAATGCGTAAATTCGAAAAAAAAAAAATTGCATGAACTAACAAACCAAAGCTAGTCAATCATCCCATAAAAGACCGATCTACTACCAGCCACGTTTAAGCCTGATCAAACAAACAATACGGACTGTGTAGACCATGGTGTTACCCTGATCAACAATGTCCCCACTGTCAGCTGAACAATGTCTGGCCCAGCTATCCTTATTGCCGTTTTTGTTGGTATGCTTTCTCCAACTTGACTCCTTGAAGTTTCCACGATCTTCTGTGAGTGGTTTTTGTTTGTTTGTTTGTTTGTTTTTTTCTTTTTTGGTCAAATTCTCTTATCATCGGTGTAATATTTTCCCCTTACTCTTTGTCCTCCAACCTCAATTCTGTCTATATTTTACCTTTTTACTCCCTTTTTCTTTCTCAACCCCTGCCAATCCCCCTTCCCCCACCCCCACCCCCTTTTTTTTTTTCTATGGTGGTGCCTCCATCCATTTTTTTCCTCAACGTCTTTTTTCCTGACTCACATTCATCATGCAATGGCTGTCTTCTTTTACGGATGGACGTGAGCTTGTTGATTTTATCTTACCGTAGTGATATCTTGCCCAGCTCCCCCATTGTGTGCACGTGTCATTTTTCATCTACACTGCTGTCAGGAACACATTTCTCATGCAGTCATGCACTAGTTGTGGCTGAAATTCGGTTCTCTGCTTGGCGTCCGAGCATCCGCGCTACCGTTCCCTTCACCCCAGCACCATCCCCGCCCTCTCCTACCTTTTATATGATACCCTGTTCCTGTGTTCTGTGCTTGACCTGTCCCCACTTCTTCCCTTCTGTTTGTCCAGATGGCCATTCTGCTAACAGTCATCTGTGGAGAACAGTCCTCACTGCTCTACTTCTGGTTGTCTGCATGACCAGTCTGTTGTTGACAACCATATGGGGAAAGCTGTCCCCACTTCTTCCCTTCTGTTTGTCCAGATGGCCATTCTGCTAACAGTCATCTGTGGAGAACAGTCCTCACTGCTCTACTTCTGGTTATCTGCATGACCATTCTGCTGTTGACAGCTATATGGGGAAAGCTGTCCCCACTTCTTCCCTTCTGTTTGTCCAGATGGCCATTCTGCTAACAGTCATCTGTGGAGAACAGTCCTCACTGCTCTACTTCTGGTTGTCTGCATGACCAGTCTGTTGTTGACAACCATATGGGGAAAGCTGTCCCCACTTCTTCCCTTCTGTTTGTCCAGATGGCCATTCTGCTAACAGTCATTTGTGGAGAACAGTCCTCACTGCTCTACTTCTGGTTATCTGCATGACCATTCTGCTGTTGACAGCTATATGGAGAAAACTGTCCTCACCTCTCCACTTGTGTTTGTCTGCATGGCCATTCTGCTGTTCAAAG
>CM065728.1:72746401-72758901 GCA_033310375.1 Conus canariensis | reverse complement strand
CTAGAAAAGTCCCCCCCCCCCCCCCCCCCACCCCACCCCCACCCCACCCCTAAGTAAGAGAAGGCAAAAAAATTCAACTCACAGCTTCATTACTATTTCATTCTATGTCTAGGGTATTTTCGAAATTTTCAGTAACCACATTTGATTTGGGACGGAAAGAAGCTCTTGTACAGGATGAGGGTACGAAAGGGAATGGGAAATCTCTCCATCGAGCACTATCCCTTTCGTTTGTTCTTAAACGGTTCCTTCATCTCATTCTGCGTGCAACGCAGAGAAAACTGACCGTTTAAGAAGAACGCGAAGGGATGGTGCTCGATCGAAAAAGAACTGGGAAATTTTTTTTTCTGGGGTAAGTGGGGATACAGTCGAAGACTGGGAACGGAGGTGGAAAAGAGAGAGAGAGAGAGAGAGAGAGAGAGAGAGAGAGAGAGAGAGAGAGAGAGAGAGAGCATAAATGTACCTTACACTACATGACGACATCACCTTAAATTACCCAGTCAAAAAATAGAATAAAATAAGGTAAACGAAGAGATGCCATACAACACAACTTTAAACAACAAAGTACTGAAGAAAAAAAACGCCTGGAAATAGAAAAGCCTTAAACGCGAAAAGAAAGAGATCATCATTAAAGAATGCGACACTTGCATGGACATTTCTGTCACACACTCACCATTAGTATCAACAGACCTGCACAGAACTGCCCGAAAACGGAGGTCAGTATCAGGCAACTACAAAAAACAAAAAAACAAATCTAAAAGGTTTAACACACACGTGTTCGAAGAGTAGAATTCACTGTCCTGTGCATAGGAGTTGAGTTAGCACGTGCGGCACAAGGAAGAGTGACACCTGGCGTGAGGGAAGGTGGGGAAGATGACGACTGTGGGGGCGGCAGGGGAGGGGTGGATGTGGGAACGTGGGAGGGAGAAATGAGAGGAAGGGGACAGAACCACACAGCGGTGTGAGAGGAGTCCAGTTGTCTCACGACCCAGCTGTGAAAGGGTACCCGGTGTGTCATGTATGACAAAATCCACGAGCACATGATGATGACATTTTTTTCTTTTCTTTTGAATGTCTGCCCGCTTGTTGATTTTGTTACAGCTCTGTACGAAATCTTTATAGGGGGAATTCTGAAATTTTCAAAGAATTACTTTATGTGTGGAAAGCGGATACGGTGTGGGTTAGGAATGGAAAGGAACATTGAAATGACACACTGGTTAAGGATACAAATGGAAAGGAACATTGAAATGACACACCGGTTAAGGATACAAATGGAAAGGAACATTGAAATGACACACCGGTGAAGGATACAAATGGAAAGGAACATTGAAATGACACACCGGTGAAGGATACAAATGGAAAGGAACATTGAAATGACACACCGGTGAAGGATACAAATGGAAAGGAACATTGAAATGACTCCGTGATGAGGATAAAAAAAAATGGAATGGGACAATTCAAATCACTCGCTTTAGGGATAGGAATGGAATGGGACATTGAAATGCCTCAGTGGTAAGGGCTAGGAAGGGAATGGGACATTGAAATGAGTCAGTGTGTGGGAGGTGGGGGGGGGAGGGGGCGGGGCGGACGGGGCTAGGAACAGAATAGAACATTAAAATAACTCAGTGGTGAGGGCTAGGAATGAAATGGAACATTGAAAGGACTCAGTGGAGAGGACTAGGAATGGAATGGAACAATAAAATGACTCATAGTGAAGAATAGGGGTAGAATGAAACATTGAAATGACTCAGGGGAGAGGACTAGGAATGGAATGGAACAATAAAATGACTCATAGTGAAGAATAGGGGTAGAATGAAACATTGAAATGACTCAGGGGAGAGGGCTAGGAATGAAATGGAACTTTGAAATGACTCAGTGGTGAAGAATAAGAATGGAATGGAAGATTGAAATGACTCAGTGGTGAAGAATAGAAATGGAAAGGAACTTTGAAATGACTCAGTGGTGAAGAATAAGAATGGAATGGAACTTTGAAATGACTCAGTGGTGAAGAATAAGAATGGAATGGAAGATTGAAATGACTCAGTGGTGAAGAATAGAAATGGAAAGGAACTTTGAAATGACTCGGTGATGAAGAATAAGAATGGAATGGAAGATTGAAATGACTAAGTGGTGAAGAATAAGAATGGAATGGAAGATTGAAATGACTCAGTGTTTAGGGCTGCGACTGAAACGGAACTTTGATATTATTTAATGCTGAAGGATAAAGGACTCCCAAAACCCGTCCCGCTAATTATATACAGATCACATAGAGGAACGACTCAAGATCCGCCTTACCTTGATGTCTCATAAAGAACAAACTAGGATCTGCCTTACCTGAAATATGTGGTAAGGAACGACCTAGGATCCGCCTTACCTTAAACATATCAATATAGAACGACCTAGGATCCGCCTTACCTTAAACATATAAATAAAGAAAGACCTAGCATCCGCCTTACCTTAAACATATAAATAAAGAACGACTAGGGTCTGCCTTACCTTAAGCATATAAATAAAGAACGACCTAGGGTCTGCCTTACCTTAAGCATATAAATAAAGAACGACCTACGGTCTGCCTTACCTTCATATCTCATAAAGAACAACCCAGAATTCGCCGTACCTTGATATTTCAAAGAATGACCAAGGATCCGCCTTACCTTAAATTTATGAATAAAGAACGACCCAGGATCTACCCTACCTTTATCTCTCATACAGAACGACCCATGATCCCCCTTACCTGAAACACATAATAAAGAATAACTCAGGATCCGCCTCACCTGTGGTATTTCATAAAGAGCCACCAAGGATCCGGCTTACCTGTAGTATAACATAAAGAACTACCCAGGGTCCTTGTTACCTTGATTCATCATCAAGAACGACCAAGGATCCACGTTACCTAACTCCATCATAAAGAACGACCTAGGAATCCTTGATGGGTCCGGACCACTCCTCAGATCCACTACAACGGTTAATGGTTCGGCCCTGAGCCGCATGCCAAGTGCTGACAAAGTTCGATTAGAACAGATTCAGTTGTTTGTGCGCAGTCATGTGCGCAGACAATCAAACAAGCAAACAGACGCACACGAAAACGACAGCTCCTTGGCTGCGGCAATAAACATGCTGTCAAAACAAAGGCGCGGGGGATCTGGTTTTAAGCTAATGTCCTTGCCATAGAGGTTGACGCGCGGGGGTTGTAGGCTCATCAGTGTACGGTCTAATGAAACAGATCTCGATTTCTGGTACGAAGAGGACCAAAAATCTAAAGGCAATGGCAGAGGCAGCTGAAGAGTTCCGGCTGGATCTGGTCGGGGAGGGACAAATGTGAACTTCGTAAGGCTTGAATTTCCCTGTCTAGAACACGAGTTGGATAGCTTTGTGGGTAAGACATGCGTCAGAAAAGTACGCCTTGAAACGCCTAATCGTCCAGGAAGTGCAGATTCGAATCCTGGCGGCTCATTTAGGAGTCATGATCCGGATACAGCCCGGCTCCCTTAGAGTTTACGGAGCTCATGGTCTGTCTGAGACGGGTTTCTCCTCTGAAGACTTTCTACAGTCAAGCTCTCTCCTAAGTTTCTCCCCACTAGACTGGGAGAAAATATATGAAATAAAGAACTGAAAGCAAAAAGTGAAAAGAACAGGAGACTCAATGAA
Source organism: Conus canariensis (assembly GCA_033310375.1). NCBI lineage: Eukaryota > Metazoa > Mollusca > Gastropoda > Neogastropoda > Conidae > Conus > Conus canariensis. The sequence goes on along the minus strand of CM065728.1, from coordinate 72,755,256 downwards.
CAAGTCGGTCATCAAATAAGTGTTACGTTCTCTTGCTTTGATCACGTAGTTATGTTTACTATTACTAGTCCTTTTCCTTCTTTGAAAGCAAAAACTCATTGACACCTTTACACACCTGAATAAAACTCTGTGTAGGGAGAAAAAAGGAACGGCAGCCTATGGGTGTAACGCTCCTGTGAGGACATGAAACATGCCACACCAAAACCAAACGAACAAACAAAGCTGAGGGCAGCTAAAGTAAGGGAGGAATGGAACGGAACATTGAAAGGGAGACATCACCATGAATCATATGAAGAACATGATCTGTATTCTCATTTTGTGCGTCACTTCTCGGAAAAAAATTAAAATTAAAAAAAAGAAAGAAAAAGAACACAAAAAAAGAGAAAAGAACTGTATTTGTGGGTGTTATGCGTTTGACAATGAAAGGTAAAGTGATAATTCTTTCTACAGAAACCTCGATATTGGACAATGAGACATGTCGCGTCGTTGTGGTTCAGCACGAAACTGCTGATCGCGTCAGGGTGTGGGCGTTGAACGTCACAAATTTACATCAAAATCTCGCGAGATTAACTCGTCCTGAGAGGGGGGGGGGGGGGGGGGGGAGGGGGGGGCAATATAGCAAGGGGGTGGGGAAAACAGAGAAAGAGTCTGCGGCACAGAGAGAGAGAGAGAGACAGAGAGAGAGAGGTGCGAAAAGGGAGGGTGGGGGAGAATAGAGAGAGAACAGCCGTATGGAATGGGATCAAAAATACAAAATGCTAACATTTCTCCCTTAGTAGCACGATTGTCTTACATGTTATGAATGTTTGTCCACGCATGGTCTGTTCCTTTCAGGATATCGTTTATCTTTATTACTTTCTTTGCCAAGTCATTATTATGAAGATAGTTCAGTTGTTGGCCTGCGCTTGTTTTTTTCACCCCACTATTATATTGTTCGTCTATGTATTTGTCTGACTTTATTCAAGTTTAAAAGGCTGTGCCAGTCTTGAATAAAAGTTACTCTGTGTTAGGTTTTCTTATGGGAGCAAAAAATACCCAACTTGTTTACTCTTTATTACTTTGCCGTTCTTTCTTTTGTTGCTTTGTTCTTTGTTCCTTCCCCCCCCCCCCCCCACCCACCCAGTGTACTGCCATTATAAGGTATCAGATACTAACATCCAGTGGACAGGGGATGAAAGCGCTACCCCAGTTCCCAAATGCTATCAAAAAATAGATGGGCCAGATAAAATTGTCCATGATTTAGCTACGATGGCGATTTTTTCCCCATTCGGCACGACGTAATTTCATTTTGTCAGCCAAAATACCATACACAAAAGCAAACTGAAAAGTCTCGCTTTTTTTTTCTCCAGTAAACAATGCGAAAGAGACAATTTAGTTTTTAACAAGTTTTCGTTCAAACTGTACAATCAACAGACCTAAAAATATCAACGGAACGATAGTCCTGATCACAGCATGAAAAAACATTTTCATGCCCCCCCCCCCCCTCTCCACACACACACACACATACAGAGAGAGAGAGAGAGAGAGAGAGAGAGAGAGACAGAGACAGAGACAGAGAGACAGAGAGAGAGAGAGATACCGTTTCAGTCATCTTCATTTTGCCACATAGATGCAATGTAGTCACTCGAGATCTTTTCTCATTTCTCAAAAGTTAAATTTTTGTTCTAAAAGTCTCAAAGTCTTGGTGACATTTGTTCATGGCGTTTAAGATCCAGTGGAGGAGAAAAAAAAAACTATGTAAACCTTTTTACCAGAGATCATTCCACCATCAAGCTCCTGTTGTGTGGACCTCTCTGCCATCCTCTGTTGGAAACGGTCAAACCCTGAACACCAGAACTGAAGACTCACGTATTTCGCGTAAGTTACGAGTTAACTCACAAACCCAAGGAATGCACTGGACTTTTAGTGGTGTGTGTGTGTGTGTGTGTGTGTGTGTGTGTGTGTGTGTGTGTGTGTACGAGTTAACCCACAAACCTTTGTGATACACTGGACTTTAAGACTTTAAGGTGTGTGTGTGTGGGGGGGGGGGGGGGGGTGCGTGAGTGGGGAAGAGGGTGTGTGTGTGTGTGTGTGTGTGTGTGTGTGTGTGTGTGTGTTTTGTAAATGTGTCTGTGTCTGTGTTCTGTTTTACTTTGTTTGTTTGTTTACATTTGTAAGATTGTCTAGTGTTTGTTTGCACGTGTGTTTGATACGCTTTGGGGTTATATTATGAGGTACTGCACTACGCAAAAGTTGTCATTATTATTACTATTATGATTATTAATTTTATTATCATCATCATTATTATTATTATTATCTTTATTATGATCATCATCATCATCATCATCATAATTATTATTATTATCTTGTTCTTGCACCGAAGGTCGCAATATTTGTTTTCTTGACTTCTCCACTAACAATGCTATTGTCTCGTGCTCGATGTGTATTAGTCCAGTTTGTTTTTTAGTGTAGCCTCCACACCCTAAAGGGGGTGAAAGGATCACACACACACGCGCGCGCGCGCGCGCGCACGCACGCCCGCCCGCCCGCACGCACGCACGCACGCACGCACGCACGCACACACACACACACACACACACACTTGTTCTTCCATCTACATGTAAACTGTGGGACCAAACAATACAAAAAAAAGCCACACACACACACACACACACACACACACACACACACACACACACACAAGACAAGACAAGACAAAATTCTTTATTTACGAGGATAATAGATAAGAACTGACGTGCTTTTTTACATCCAGTCCTCGCCCTGAGTAGGGACTACAACATGCAGTGAAATGAAGTAATGTAAGAAAGCAAACAAGCAAACAAAACGGTCATGCAATCATAATGGATCATCAAATGAAAATAGAAGAGAAATGAAAAAAAAAAGTAGTAATAATAAACAAACAAAAAATAAAAATGAAAATAACAATAATGAAGGGGAAGGAGAGAGTGAGGGGGGGGGGGGGGGGGGAGGGCTGGGCTGGGGAAATATTTGGAAATGTACTACAACGTACAAAAATTAGCATGTATAAAAACAGACAGTAAAATGAATAGTACGTACATAATTTGGAACACACAAATACACGCACGCACGCACGCAGAGAGAGAGAGAGAGAGAGAGAGAGAGAGAGAGAAGGAGAGAAGAGAGAGAGAGCAAGGCACAACATGTAATCATTTTCCGTAAGAGAGGGGAGAGAGAGAGAGAGAGAGAGAGAGAGAGAGACAGAGAGAGAGACAGACAGACAGACAGACAGACAGGCAGACAGACAGACAGGCAGACAGAGACAAAGAGTGAACAGGCGAGCAAGGAAGACAGAGACAAAAGAAGAACAGCTGAAATTTTGATCTGTCCATGATTCCAGGGAAAAATCTCCGACAAATGCCAGAACGATACAAGTAACTGAACAACATGACAAACCGTTCAGGTGTGGAGGTTCAGATCCTTCTGCCGAAGTTTGTGCTCACTGGAAAAGACTACACAGGGCCACCTTAACAACGGGACGCAGTGTTGACCCACATTGGTCACATCTTGCCATCCTGTGCCAATTCTTTCCTGTTTGACGTCATTTTGTTAACAAAAAAACGTAACTCTGTTATGACGTCAAAATAGTTGGTGGGTGGAATAAGAGTCAACTCGCATTGAAATTTACTGGGCACACACACACACGCACACACACACGCAGAGCGTTGGAGCTCTCCGATATCACACCTTCCCGATTCACGATAAGTGAGAGTCCTGTGAGAGGGGACTTCACAACGCAAAAGTCTGAGTGGTGTGTCTTGGTGGCAGCGAGACTGGCGATGTTTGTGGAGGGATCTCGCGAGAGGAGACCCCATTGAGGACTGGATGGTGTGTCTTGGTGGCAGCGAGACTGGCAATGCATGTAGGCTAATGGATTTTTTGTTTGTTTGTTTGTTTGTTTTTTAAATACTGAACGCTGACTGGTGGGCCTCCTTTCAATATAACGACATAAGAATCAGAAAGTTGATTGTGGTCGCTCTATGGAAGAAGAAAAAAGAAGCGAATATTACAAACGCGCGCGTGTGTCAATCAAAATTAACTTTATTGCGGGTTGAAGAATAAGCTTCACAGCGTTTTTGTACGTCCTGCCCTCGCGCACGCGCACGCACACGCGTGCGTGCGTGCGTGTGTGTGTGTGTGTGTGTGTGTGTGTGTGTGTGTGTGTGTGTGACTCCATGCGCGTGTACTTGAGTGCGTTAATTCCTGTTTTTCTTTGTTTTATTTCTTGGAGGGGGGGGGGGGGGGGGAAGTCTAGCTGTTGTCGCAGCAAATATCCTCAGAGTGACAAGTCATGAATGCACACGTGAATGAAATGTTCTGCATATATGTAGGCTCAGCGTTGTGCAGCGTTTCAAAATGACTTCTTCCATTTTTACACGTGAATGAAATGTTCTGCATATATGTAGGCTCAGCGTTGTGCAGCGTTTCAAAATGACTTCTTCCATTTTTAGATTTGAGAGAGGATACGTGAAATTAGCGAATCGAATTTTTCAGGGTTTTTTGTTTTTGTTTTTGTTTTTTGTTGTTTTTTTTCCCCATGGTTATTGGCATGTATTTCAATGTGTGTGTGTGTGTGTGTGTGTGTGTGTGTGTGTGTGTGTGTGTGTGTGTGTGTGTGTGTTCCTCGCGGCATTACGATACGGAGGCTATGAATGATTTCTGCCCATTGACTACAGCAGCCAACTTTTAAGTTGGACTGGCTAGTCTTTTTTCTGGCTAAGATTTATTTGTTTCTTTAAGATGAATACATGGAGTTCACTTTGCTCCGATACAATACCCTGTGGTGGCCTTAGCTATAAAGGAAAGGAAAGAGAAAACAAAGGGGATGTCAGACCCAGCGAGAACATGTATTTTAGACTGCACTGAGATATCTTCATCAAAGAATCCGCGTTCAGTTCTGATAAATGGAGGTAAATCATTAATATTAATTCAAAAGAGTAACGAACTAAGAATGGATCCTGGTGGAACACCATGGTTTGCCGCACGAAAAACTGGTTATTTAGTTGATTTTGGAAGTGTTAACATAAACTTGTTGGAATCAATCTGATTACAATGAAGAATCAAAAAGCACCTGAACTGTATTTTCAGACAGGCTATTCACGGCAAAAAAAAAAAATTCTTTTTAGGACAGAATAGTTTAAGACATCGAAAACTTCAGTTAAATCAGCGAAGACAATTCCTGTAAGCTCATTGTTATCAAGGTTCGAAAGGCATTAATCAATCACTCGTGCAAGAGCGATGTGGCAAGAACGGTTTTCCTTTCAATTAACTGCTTAAGATGAATTAAATCATATTGATTTGGATGGACAATTAGGGATGCTTGTATTTTACGAGTGGTTTTGAAAGAACCGACAATACCGGTATTGATCTGGACTTACCGATGCTGGTCTACGTCTGGACTTACCGATGCTGGTCTGGACTTACGATACTGGTCTACGTCTGGACTTACCGATACTGGTCTGGACTTACCGATACTGGTCTGGACTTAAAAAAAGATAGGACGGGTCTCCAGTTTTGTACAACGGCGTAATTTTTTGCTTGTTTGAAGCATTATGTATTACTTGCCTCTATACAGAGGTTAGATATAAGTAAGAGAATCTGTTACTATTGACGCAAACATGTTGGTTATGCTGGCATCCACTTCATGACTATCTGTAGGTTTTGACTTTTTCTGAGACATGAACGTATGAAGAAAGCGAATCCCCCTGGTAATGTTAGATACAGAATGCACATGTCGGAATCAACGTTTCCTCGCTGACAGTATTCCATCTTTGGTTCTACATCATGGTTTTCATCCAGTTGTATGCATTACGTTTTCAGCAATGTTTACACATCCTCAACCACGTCAGGGTATTATGCTGACATCAGGATATCATCTTTGTTAGTGAACAACGTTTGTAAATACCATTAGTTCATCAGTCAATTTGTTGATAGCGTTCCAAACAGTTCTTTCCCCGCTAGAAATCAGTACTTCATAAAATATGTTTTGTTTTGTTTCTTCATGTTATTGTTGTCACATTGTTCTTCAGCTTTTCTACATCGTCGTCATTTTTGTTGGTTTGCTTGTTTGCCTTGTTTATTTTTTTGTCTTTTTTTTTTTTTTTTTTTTAAGTTTCTGATGTGTACTTCTTTACCTGTTTTCTTCTATGTCCACGGCCATTTCAGATGGTATTTCACTTGACTGGTCCTGGTGGGTTCCTGCTTATTATCCATACCAGAAATCACACTAATACAGTGTTCTGTCAGGGTTGATGTTGGCCTAGTAACTCGAGATAGAGGAAAACGTAGCCTACAGCCGCAAGCTAAATCATTGTCAAACTTTCAAAGTGGGCCAACTGTCATTAACGGAGCTTAGCAGATGAAGAAATTGAACCGTTTTCTCTTACCTTGTGCGAAGTTCTGATGCTTTAACTGCTCTTGGAGGAGGCGCTGCTTCGTAGGAAATGATTGCTGAATATTGTTCTTTCAACGAAGACTAGAAGGTAAGGTAATAAGCTGTCGTCTGCTATTAGAAAGTCTCGATTTGACTAAAGACTTCATGAGTGACTTCCCTTGAGCAAATCGTTTCCAGACGGGTCAGAGCTCTGACTTAAACGCGAAGAAGAAACCTTTCTGCAGAACGGACAACTTGGAAAAACAACATGAAGATAACCTACATGACAGTATGAAACATGCCCCCAGTTTCATCGACATGCTGATGGATCACACACTTCACTCATGTACCTTGGACAACACTTTTCATAACCAGTTTGACTGTTTTCTTATTCGTGCAGTTTTCACATTCGGTTTTGTTGTCAATAAGAGTGTTTTTAATTCTGCAATATTGTTTTGTTAATAGTCCATATTGCATTGGGCTATATTGCCCTCATAAGTATGTAATGTAAACCAGCTGATTTTTTTCTTTAACTTCAATAAAGCTCGAAATTGTTCTTTGACATTTTATCGAATCATCTGCATTACTATCAATAATCTTCTTTAAATCCATGGTATTAAGAATTAAACCTAGGAAACAGATGTCTCTGGAAAAAAAAAAAAAAAACGGTTCCGTAACACCCACCTTTCCCCTGCTCAGTGCAAACGTACTGAAAATAAATGAATACTAGGCAGATCAAATACGGTCTTAACTTGTAAAATAAAAAAAATAAAAAAAAAAAAGAAAAGAAAAAAAAGGAGAGAGAGAGAGAGAGAGAGAGAGAGAGAGAGAGAGAGGCAGTTAACTGTATGAATGAAAAAGCACAATAAAGTACAATCACACCAAGGGGGGGAAAGGATTCCCTAGTTCCGGGGCCAGCCATTCAACCCACACACCTAGCCATCCAACCCACACACACCTAGCCATCCAACCCACACACCTAGCCATCCAACCCACACACCTAGCCATCCAACCCACACACCTAGCCATCCAACTCACACACCTAGCCATCCAGCTCACACACCTAGCCATCCAACTCACACACCTAGCCATCCAACCCACACACCTAGCCATCCAACCCACAAACCTAGCTATCCAACTCACAACACCTAGCCATCCAACCCAACACCTAGCCATCCAACTCACACACCTAGTCATCCAACTCGCACACCTAGCCATCCAACCCACACACCTAGCCATCCAACTCACACACCTAGCCATCCAACCCACACACCTAGCCATCCAACCCACACACCTAGCCATCCAACCCACAAACCTAGCCATCCAACTCACAACACCTAGCCATCCAACCCAACACCTAGCCATCCAACTCACACACCTAGCCATCCAACTCACACACCTAGCCATCCAACCCACACACCTAGCCATCCAACTCACACACCTAGCCATCCAACTCACACACCTAGCCATCCAACCCTCCAATCCCCAGCCCCCTTCCGAATCCTCCCATCTCCCCTTTGTTTTTGTCTGGCGCTTTAAACTGTAATTTTCAGGATAGCGCTTCAATAGGCTGCTTCAGCTTCTGGTAGTATTTCCAGAGGCATTCATGCCCCCCCCCCCCCCCCGTCCCCTCTCCCCCCCCGCCCTCGTCCTCCCCCTCTCCTACCCTTTGCATCCCGACATCAAATTCTTCACCGCGCCCCAACCTCCATTCCCCCTTCCCCCCTCACAGTTACTCAGATCTGGCCCTACACACACTCTTTTGTCGGAAGAGAGAGAGAGAGAGAGAGAGAGAGAGAGAGAGAGAGAGAGAGAGAGAGAGAGAGAGAAGACAGGACGAGGCAAGACAAGACAAAAGTCACTATGTACGAGGACAATAGATAAGCATTGGTGAGCTTTTTTACATCCAATCCTCGCCCAGAGTAGGGTCAACAATGCAAAATAAGGCCAGGCAATAAATGTAGAAGCATGCAAAACGTAGCTAAAATAACATTAAAAAAAAACCCACAGAATAAAGAGAGGGAGAGAGGCAGATGATGATGATGATGATGATGATGATGATGATGATCTTTATTTCCAAGGCTAACAGATAAGCAAACACATGATTTTTTTTTCCATCCGGCCCTTGCCCCGCTAAGGGACTAACGAAGCATGACTAGCGACTTACACTTACAACACTTTTAACAAACACGACTAACGAAGCATGACTAGCGACTTACACTTACAACACTTTTAACAAACAACATATCTTCACAAACACATTAAAAGTTGATGAGTTGTTCCTCCATTAACATTTAAGGCGTAGATGTCTTTAAAGAAAAAGAAAGCGATTGAAACAACAAACAAGAAAAAGGAAATTGATTACAAAGAAGAAACAAATCAGCACACACAGACATAGAATAAGCGACCCTCCTTTTTGTTATCGAAGGAGAGAGAGAGAGAGAGAGAGAGAGAGAGAGAGAGA
>CM065728.1:72653901-72741401 GCA_033310375.1 Conus canariensis | reverse complement strand
TGCTGAAAAACCAAAGACATTATGCAAATAGTATAAAATGTAGCGGACAATCTTTGAGCCTACGCTTGAGGATCCACCCAAAGATGCAAGGGAGATCAAAAGACAAACACACAGACGGACAGAAACAAATACAAATAACCTCAATTTAATCAAAACAAAATCGGAAATGAAATGAGGCAGGGAACAGTAAACGATAAACAGTAAACAAGTGGGGTATTTTTTGCTCCCATAAGAAAACCTAACACAGAGTACTTTTATTCAAGACTGGCACAGCCTTTTAAACTTGAATAAAGTCAGACAAATACATAGACGAACAATCTAACAGTGGGGGAAAAAACAAGCGCAGGCTAACAATTCCCCCACTATTAGATTGTTCGTCTATGTATTTGTCTGACTTTATTCAAGTTTAAAAGGCTGTGCCAGTCTTGAATAAAAGTTACTCTGTGTTAGGTTTTCTTATGGGAGCAAAAAATACCCCACTTGTTTACTTTTTATCGTTTACTGTTCCCTGCCTCATTTCATTTCCGATTATGTTAGATATAGCCAGAACCTTGCAGCGTGTTCCAACGGCTCAAGGAATGGTCCTAGAAGTCGAATGTTGAGATTGACGTCCTATTGGCCGGGGACCCTTCAGGGCAAGATGTACGCGCAAACCGAAGTCTGCATTTTTCGTGCTAGTAATTGTCGCTGGGAGTAGTGTGTTTGGTTACTATTATTTTTCATTATTATTATGGATACTTATAATTATAGCGCCTATCCTCGGCTAGAGACCAAGCTCTAAGCGCTTTACAGTCCACACTCGTTTACACAACGGGCTGCCTACCTGGGTAGTGTCGACTGAAGTGCTGCCAGCTGGCGCTTCATTCAGTCGTTTCCCGTGTCATCCAGTCAGTATCGTTCAATATCGTTCACTCATTTTCCTTACTGCCTTCATTCTTTCCATTTCTCACGCAGGGTGCATGCTATGTGTAACGTGTCATCCATACCAACGGCCAAACTGGCCTTCTCTTCCGAAAGTTGGTGATGGGATTTTACGTGTGTGCAAGATGTTATACGTGCGTTCCCACACAGAACCTCGGTTTATAGTCTCATTCGAAGGACTGTATGGGAAATGGAGTCAGAACCAATGTTAACTCCGAGGGAAAAATCCCCCTGTACCGAAACGGCCCGGCGGAGATTCGAACCCGCAACCCCAGGATCACCAAGATTACGAGTCCGGCGCTCTACCACTGAGCTATTCCGGCCCCCAGGAGACAGCCCCCCCCCCCCCCCCCCCCCCCCCCCTCCACTGGTTCCGGATGGGGGCTATCGATGTCGCCTGTCGCCCTCTCATTGCCTGTGAATTCCGGTTCACTTTCTGGTGTTGGTTGGCCGACAATTCTTCGCCTTTTTTCCCCCTCCGAGTTTCTTCTGAGACCAGGTTATGCAGAATTAGTACTGTGTGTGTTTATTGCTGATCAGTGTGTCTGAAAAATGTGTGACGTTTTACATCTTATGACGCGTTTTTCATTCAACGCCCATCTTGCGCCGAATGTGAAAAGATAAGTGATTGTTCGTTCTTCGTTTTCATTGTCTCGAATGTTGTTTATCTGGCCAGAAGAAGATCTAAGAGATAGAAACGCGTCGTGTTTTGTCTTGTAATTTGCTTGTCCTTGTTTTTGAGGATTCACAATGAATTATTCTTAAAATTTGTTTGAATTTCCGCCTGCAGTCACCACATTTTAAAGGAAATTGAACATGAAATGAGGCAGGGAACAGTAAACAATAAACAAGTAGGGTAACTCTTGCTCCCATAAGGAAACCTAACTCAGAGTAACTTTTATTCAAGACTGGCACAGCCTTTAAACTTGAATAAAGTCAGACAAATACAAAGACGAACAATCTAATAGTGGGGGGAACACAAGCCAGGCCAACAACCCCTCCGTCATCACATCTCATTTTAAAACTAGAACCTTACCCAGGGTGATGCAGGAGGGGTGCGGTTTCTGTCACACTGATAAGATAATCAAGCGATGCATGTGTTGCCGTATAACTATGATGTTTGTGGACAGACGGACAGACCAGACCATCTTTGCTTTAGGTTGAGTAGGTGATTTGTTTTTCTAGTCTTGCCACTTCTGTTCTGGCCAGATTTCAAATGAGAAGTAAGCTGAGTTTAACATCAAAATACACAGAACTTTTCATGGTGGAGAAGAAGATGGATTTGGTACACAGGCAAAGCTTTCCCTATGTTTCCTGTGCTTGCTTCCTACGGAGTTGTTGTCACACGCAGGTGAAGACAACACAGCGCACCTCTTTCTAACCTGACAGTCTGAAGTGGGGCTGAACCAACACCTTTGGATACAAAGAACAAAGAACGCGCAGCGGCCTGTTCGAAAAGGTGGCTGACAGTGTTTCGGCCTACTCGGAATCTCAAACACACGGTTCTTTGACGTGTGTGTGGCGGGGGGGGGGGGGGGGGGGGGGGGGGGGGGGGGTCGTTAGTGATCAAAATGTGAGTGGCGGATGAATTTTCTCACGCTATGCCTGTGTGGAGCGCCTTGCAACTTTTTGACGCGAACAGCAGACCACAGCGATACTGCTTCTGCCTACACCCATTGCCATGACGCAGGACTTACCACCCACCTGATTAAATTTTGATCGCTAGCACTTGTCATAAATTCACACTCTCTATGTTACGGGCGTGTATTTGTTTCATCATGGGAGCAAGAGTTACCCTACTTGTTCATTATTTACTGTTTACTGTTCCCTGCCTCATTCACGATTTGCTTTCATACTGATCTAACCGAGGTAACCTGTATTTGTTACCGTTCGTCCGTGTGTTTGTTTGAATATAGGCTACTCAAGATCGAAAAGGCTGCGCAAGTCTTGAAGAAATGTTAATTTGTGTTTGTTCGTTCCTGTAGCAGTTGCTGTGTATATGTGTCACTGACAAGGTAAACGGGAAAGCTTGAATTCACTATGTTCTTCTTTTCGGGACAAGAGGGGGGGGGGGGGGGGGGGGGGGGGGTAGGGGGAACGGGGGATCCTTTTGTTTGTTCTGTGTGCTCTTTGTTGTCATTTCTACTGAGCGAGTCTGTGTTGTAAGCCGCATTCGTTCGGAGTTATGGGCGTATATTTCTTTCATCATAAAAGCAAGAGTTACCCTACTTGTTCATTGTTTACATTTCCATGCCTGATTTAACATTTCCTTTGAAAATCGGAAATGAAATGAGGCAGGGAACAGTAAACGATAAACAGTAAACAAGTTGGGTATTTTTTGCTCCATAAGAAAACCTAACACAGAGTAACTTTTATTCAAGACTGGCACAGCCTTTTAAACTTGAATAATGTCAGACAAATACATAGACAAACAATCTAATAGTGGGGGAAAAAACAAGCGCAGGCCAACAACTGAACTATCTTCATAGTAATGACTTGGCAAAGATTTGGACTTAAGGAGGGGGGGGGGGGGGGGGGGTAATTTGAAGATGGAGAAACTGGGAACATGAAATTAAGAAAATATGTTACAGATATGAAAACTCTTCACTAGCTGCATAAGGGAACCATCGCAATCTCTTTTGAAGGCAGATATATTTGTATTGCCTGCTCCGAGGCCTTTCGTCCGCTGGGTCGGACTCATCAGGGAGACACGGCTGGTTGTGTCTGCGCTCCCGGCGCCAAACAGAGACACACCACAGTCCATAACACTGTGGTGCCCTCACCACCAAGAGCGCAAAAAAGAATCCAACAGCACTCCCAAAGCAGCCAGCGAAGAGTAGCAAATGAAACCAAACGAAAGTGTGGGGAGGAAAAAAGTTGCTGAAAAACCAAAGACATTATGCAAACAGTATAAAATAAAGGGGACAATCTTTGAGCCTACGCTTGAGGATCCACCCAAAGATGCAAGGGAGATCAAAAGACAAACACACAGACGGACAGAAACAAATACAAATAACCTCAATTTAATCAAAACAAAAATCGGAAATGAAATGATAACAGTAAAAAAGTTGGGTATTTTTTGCTCCCATAAGAAAACCTAACACAGAGTACTTTTATTCAAGACTGGCACAGCCTTTTAAACTTGAATAAAGTCAGACAAATACATAGACAAACAATCTAATAGTGGGGGAAAAAAACAAGCGCAGGCCAACAACTGAACTATCTTCATAGTAATGACTTGGCAAAGATTTGGACTTAAGGAGGGGGGGGGGGGGGGGGGGGGGGGGGGGGGGTAATTTGAAGATGGAGAAACTGGGAACATGAAATTAAGAAAATATGTTACAGATATGAAAACTCTTCACTAGCTGCATAAGGGAACCATCGCAATCTCTTTTGAAGGCAGATATATTTGTATTGCCTGCTCCGAGGCCTTTCGTCCGCTGGGTCGGACTCATCAGGGAGACACGGCTGGTTGTGTCTGCGCTCCCGGCGCCAAACAGAGACACACCACAGAACATAACACTGTGGTGCCCTCACCACCAAGAGCGCAAAAAAGAATCCAACAGCACTCCCAAAGCAGCCAGCGAAGAGTAGCAAATGAAACCAAACGAAAGTGTGGGGAGGAAAAAAGTTGCTGAAAAACCAAAGACATTATGCAAACAGTATAAAATAAAGGGGACAATCTTTGAGCCTACGCTTGAGGATCCACCCAAAGATGCAAGGGAGATCAAAAGACAAACACACAGACGGACAGAAACAAATACAAATAACCTCAATTTAATCAAAACAAAAATCGGAAATGAAATGAGGCAGGGAACAGTAAACGATAAACAGTAAACAAGTTGGGTATTTTTTGCTCCCATAAGAAAACCTAACACAGAGTAACTTTTATTCAAGACTGGCACAGCCTTTTAAACTTGAATAAAGTCAGACAAATACATAGACAAACAATCTAAGTCAGGCTTGCCTGGCAGAATAAGCAGTCCCGGACCAACTGGCGATGTTCCTACCAGGATGGGGTGGGTCAACAGGTGGCACTGTTGTCCTCACTGAAATACCCCATGTGTCCTATGACGGGCTCATCATGCGGTCAAGAGGCGCGGTATAACCTCTAGCCCGGGGTGGGATCCCGGAGAAACAATCCCCCCTGTGCTCACAGGGCAGGACGCACGGGCCATGAGCTAAGGGTGAGGCACCCCGAAAGAAAACTCCAGCTGAAGACGGAGGTATCGGGCCACTGGCGCAGCTTAAACCACGATACCACACATATACGCTTCCATGATGATGCAGTCCACAGAATTTCGATGTGGCGCTCGACCTTCGGAGACCCGCCGGGGAGGTCGGGAGCCGGGCCCTATGCCTCAAAGGGGCCCACCCCAAGCGGTCGGTGGTCAGACAAAGAAATTCTAGAAAGTACTGGCCAACACCGACAGCAGTGGAAGCCAAGCTGTATGGCACCCTGGAGGAGCTGCGACGGACGGCAGCCTTCATCGAGGACACCGGGCTGCTCATCTAACGGGATGGCGAACGAGGAAGAAGAAGAAGTTCCTTATGCAGCTAGTGAAGAGTTTTCATATCTGTAACATATTTTCTGAATTTCATGTTCCCAGTTTCTCCATCTTCAAATTACCCCCCCCCCCCCCCCCTCCTTAAGTCCAAATCTTTGCCAAGTCATTACTATGAAGATAGTTCAGTTGTTGGCCTGCGCTTGTTTTTTCCCCCACTATTAGATTGTTTGTCTATGTATTTGTCTGACTTTATTCAAGTTTAAAAGGCTGTGCCAGTCTTGAATAAAAGTTACTCTGTGTTAGGTTTTCTTATGGGAGCAAAAAATACCCAACTTGTTTACTACTTATTTCCTTTGAAACTCTGTGTGTGTGTGTGTGTGTGTGTGTGTGTGTGTGTGTGTGTGTGTGTGTGGTGTCGTGTTGAAGGTTTATAGGGAATAGATTTCGAAGAGTTCTTCCTTTTCTTCGATGGGCGCTCGAAGCTGCCAAAAGAGAATCGTTTCACAGAGGCGAGGAGACGAGGATTCTCGCTTGTTTGGCAAGTGTGGGCGTTTCGTAGCACACCATAGCGACGAGCCAGGATGGCAAAAGGCGAAATTTCACCAGTCTATTGAGTCTCTCTCCCATGCGAGGGAAAACGGAAGCGATTGTAACGTTCTGCGATTGGTGCAGGAAAAGTAGCAGCGTTTTCTGATTGGTAGATCAAACGATCAAAGCGCTGACTCTTCAGCAGCAAGAGGAGTTTGATCAAGCAGTTACATTAAATTTGTCTCGTGCCCGTGTTGTTTTTTTTGTTTGTTTGTTTTTTAAACTCTGCTCGCCCTTCACGACCCTTAACGTCTTGATGGAATGCCTTGTGCGTGCCTGCACCTTATATGAACACAGCACAGGCTTCCAAGGGTGGTGCAGGATTGCTCCCAGCTGGTTAATACGGCAGTTGAGGACAGTACTTCTCATGGGTCCCATCCGCACCTTCGGGTGTTTCTTTTTCTTTTTTCTTCTTCTCCCCTCACATCCCTCGCTGTAAGGATAAGCTGGCCACCTTGCCAGTTCTCGCGTCAATGAAACCCAGCAATGCTGTGACAAAACACACTGACTGAAAGGCGATCGGCCTCTAACATGCTGACTTGCTGCGACCAGCTGTGAAATTGGGTTGCAGCCCCCTCTGAAAATAGAACGTGAAACTGTAAAAGAGAAGAATGTTGGATGGGGAGGGGGGAGGGAGGGGGGGGGGGGGAGAAAGAGAGAGCGATTTCAGAACTCTGGAAAACATGAAGTAAGGAAATTTTAGGCACCGCATATCCTTCCAGTTTTCCCCTGTACTTCCATATGAAGAGAGACTTGCAAGCAGGCGGCTATATTCCGACGTGTTGTCGGAAAGTTGCGGCCCTTTCATACTGGTGGTCCTTGTTACTAGAGCAAGTTGGAACTCTTCAGCAAACTGAAAGCACACTTGATTCAGGGAGCACTCAAACTGTCACCATCACACACACGCACACGCACACACACACACACACACACACACACACACAGGCGCGCGCGCACGCACTTACGAACACGCACGCAGTTCCTGGCCCGTTTTGTCTGCGGCACCGTGTTCTTGGTTTTGCGGTCCTAGGGATCCTGAATTTCCCATCATCTGCCTGTCCCTAGGCTGACCAAAACCGTGTGGCTTTTTATTTCGTCAGCCTAGGGACAGGCAGATGCTGGTCGATTTAGGATCCAAGGAACAACAGCCAGCCAAAGAGAAATCAGAGGGAGCAAAGTGAAGTTTCTTCCCTTTCATTTCGCTTCCAAAGCCCCAGGAACGCACCCTCAGGCTTTTTATATTTTTATCGCAGCGAAAGCATGGTCCACTTACAAAACCCTCAGGCTGAAATGAGATTGAGTTAACGTCCTCACAGCGAAATCATTAAGGGATAAGCTGCAGCTACCAACTTGTCCCTAAAAGCTTTTATTGTGAGGACGGTAAACTCAATCTCATTCCAGCCTCCTTCGTTAGACAACTGGACAGCTGTCAGTAGCTTAATGACTTCTGGCCTCCATAGTTAGACAGCTGTCAGTAGCTTAATGACTTATAGCCTCCATAGTTAGACAGCTGTCAGTAGCTTAACGACTTCTGACCTCCATAGTTAGCTGTCAGTAGCTTAATGACTTCTGGCCTCCATAGTTAGACAGCAGTCAGTAGCTTAACGACTTCTGACCTCCATAGTTAGCTGTCAATAGCTTAATGACTTCTGGCCCCCATAGTTAGCTGTCAGTAGCTTAATGACTTCTGACCTCCATAGTTAGCTGTCAGTAGCTTAATGACTTCTAACCTCCATAGTTAGACAGCTGTAAGTAGCTTAATGACTTCTGGCCTCCGTAGTTACACAGCTGTCAGCAGCTTAATGACTTCTGGGCTGCGTAGTTAGCTGTCAGTAGCGTAATGACTTCTGACCTCCACAGTTAGACAGCTGTCAGTAGCTTAATGACTTCTGCCCTCCACAGCTGTCAGTAGCTTAATGACTTCTGGTTTCCATAGGTAGCTGTCAGTAGCTTAATGACTTCTGACCTCCATAGTTAGATGTCAGTAGCTTAATGACTTCTGGCCTCCATAGTTAGACAGCTGTCAGTAGCTTAATGACTTCTGACCTCCATAGTTAGACAGCTGTCAGTAGCTTAATGACTTCTGACCTCCATAGTTAGAGACCTGTCAGTAGCTTAACGACTTCTGACCTCCATAGTTAGCTGTCAGTAGCTTAATGACTTCTGCCCTCCATAGTTAGAGAGCTGTCAGTAGCTTAATGACTTCTGCCCTCCATAGTTAGCTGTCAGTAGCTTAATGACTTCTGGCCTCCATAGTTACACAGCTGTCAGTAGCTTAATGACTTCTGCCCTCCATAGTCACACAGCTATTAGTAGCTTAATGACTTCTGGCCTCCATAGTCACACAGCTATCAGTAGCTTAATGACTTCTGGCCTCCATAGTCACACAGCTATCAGTAGCTTAATGACTTCTGCCCTCCATAGTCACACAGCTATCAGTAGCTTAATGACTTCTGCCCTCCATAGTTAGAGAGCTGTCAGTAGCTTAGTGACTTCTGGTCTCCATAGTTAGCTGTCAGTAGCTTAATGACTTCTGGCCTCCATAGTTAGCTGTCAGTAGCTTAATGACTTCTGGCCTCCATAGTTACACAGCTGTCAGTAGCTTAATGACTTCTGGCCTCCATAGTCACACAGCTATCAGTACCTTAATGACTTCTGCCCTCCATAGTGAGCTGTCAGTAGCTTAATGACTTCTGGCCTCCATAGTTAGCTGTCAGTAGCTTAATGACTTCTGGCCTCCAGTCACACAGCTATCAGTACCTTAATGACTTCTGCCCTCCATAGTCACACAGCTATCAGTAGCTTAATGACTTCTGGCCTCCATAGTCACAGCTATCAGTACAGCTATCAGTAGCTTAATGACTTCTGGCCTCCATAGTCACAGCTATCAGTAGCTTAATGACTTCTGGCCTCCATAGTTAGCTGTCAGTAGCTTAATGACTTCTGGCCTCCATAGTCACACAGGTGTCAGTAGCTTAATGACTTCTGGCCTCCATAGTTAGCTGTCAGTAGCTTAATGACTTCTGCCCTCCATAGTTAGCTGTCAGTAGCTTAATGACTTCTGCCCTCCACAGCTGTCAGTAGCTTAATGACTTCTGGTTTCCATAGGTAGCTGTCAGTAGCTTAATGACTTCTGACCTCCATAGTTAGATGTCAGTAGCTTAATGACTTCTGGCCTCCATAGTTAGACAGCTGTCAGTAGCTTAATGACTTCTGGCCTCCATAGTTAGAACAGATGTTAGTGCCAGGATTACCTTGGTCCTCCATAGTTGGGTACTGCCGGCACATTAATCAAAACCATTATAATAAATCTTGCCCCGCTTGAGCTTGGGACAGTCTGCTCTTCTCCGTGGATGCTCAGACCATTTCCCAGGTTTTCGCCGACACGTCTGTCAAGATTTTGGGAAGATTTATCAGTGGGTTACACTTCCTTTCTGTTACATCAATACTCTTGTCACAGTGGTAACGTTCATTACCACGGGAAACTTTCATGTTGGCATCTGAGCTTTCACCACGGTGAGAAGACTCAGTGCCAGGGAATGCCTCCTTCCTGTTACGTCAGTGCTGTTGCCACAGTGGGAAGATTTGTTACAGGGACATACATCCTTCCTGTTACATCAGTGGTGTTACCACAGTGGGAAGATTTGTTACAGGGACATACATCCTTCCTGTTACATCAGTGCTATTACCGCAGTGGGAAGGTTTATTACAGGGAGATACATCCTTCCTGTTACATCAGTACTGTTACCACAGTGGGAAGGTTTATTACAGGGAGATACATCCTTCCTGTTACATCAGTGCTGTTGCCACAGTGGGAAGGTTTATTACAGGGAGATACATCCTTCCTGTTACATCAGTGCTGTTGCCACAGTGGGAAGGTTTATTACAGTGAGATACATCCTTCCTGTTACATCAGTGCTGTTACCACAGTGGGAAGGTTCATTACACGGAGATACATCCTTCCTGTTACATCAATCTGTTACCACAGTGGGAAGATTCGTTACAGGGAGATACATACCATCTGTTACTTTAATGCTGTTACCACAGTCAGAAGATGATCCTTTACAAGGGGACATCTCCTTGCTGTTACATCAGTACTGTTATCCCAGTAGAAATTCCTGGGCAGGGGGACATGTCCTTACTGTTGTAACAGTGGACAGATTCATTACATGGGGATACCTTCCTGTTGAATTAGTACTGTTACAACAGTGGGAAGATCTTTCTCCATGTCTTTAAATCAGAGCAGATTATTTCAGGGCCATCATTACTCTGACAGTTGGTGACTGAATGGAGCAGGCAGAAGAATCCATCTGACCCATGATACAAAAGAAACCTGCTGTGTATCAACTGAACATCAGAGTATGCCTTGTCCATTTCACAGACCCTTCATGAAGTAAGGATGGCCAGGCAGCAGTAGTATGTGAACATTTGCACACACATGCATGTGCACACACACACTCACACACACATGCGCGCATGCACACACACACACATAATGCACACACACACACACACACACACAAAAGACACACACACGCACATGCATACACACACATATGTCACAGACAAACCAGATTCCAACTCTACACCCAAACTTTATTATCATAAAGATCTGCTCACAAGATCTATTGTTACAAATAAAAACACAGTATTAAACCTGCTGGTGGACAAATACCTAATATCTTTGATATCTATACAAGGGCCAGTTGGTAAAAACGATATGTTTTTATCATGCCTTCATTCATATTTTTCACTATACAAAACAGCAACTTTTCCCCACCAAGGAAACTCTAATATGCTTCAGGAGATTAATTTTGTTACTTTCTTACTTGTGCTGTCTAATTTTTCTTCAATATTCATCAAATCTTTACACTTCCATCCAAGATAGCTGAAACTTGCAAGGCAATTATGTGTACGGCTTACATGAGCCCTTATAATATGCTGGTCCTGTCAATGTTTTGCTTCCTCCAATACAAAATGCTTCCATGATTTTAAAATCTATGGAAAATTTCCGACAAATTCAGAAACACAAACACATGATCATGCACTTCCCAAAAGCTCTCCGACTGGTTCATAAAACAAGCTGAACATCAATTTCAAACTGCATTTCATTGCATACAATCAACAAATACAGTCAAACTGAACTGTTCAAAGCTGGTGTCAAAAAGAACTTCAGTAACCATACTGTGTATACTTGTACACTGTTTCAGTAAAATGACAAATCACAGTTCACAAAGCCTTTGGTCTCTTGCTGGAAATGGATCAGTTAGGAATAAAAGTACAATAGTCAGAAAACTCCATGACACCTGCCGCAAGATTGAAGATTACCATGCAAGTCAGCACAGAGAAGATTGTCTTCAACAATAGTTACGCCAATAATATATTTATACAACTTGACATGATTGTCATTATTTTGAACACACACGTAACTGAAAGTATCACTAGTATTGTCAAATGACTAACAAATGCATCAAAGAAAAATTCAAGTTAGATGTTGCATAAGAATGCAGGTGACCTTCGTTTTCAATGCACTGGGTTACAAAATCAGAATGCAAACAAGCAAAAGAAGAAGAAAAAAAAAGCTGTTTTGATTTGGTGCAACCATCACCTCATTCCGAAACCACCAGCATCAAACTGACAGCACAGTGAGTAACTGATCATCACCACAAACCAAGATTGTCAAGCATCCAAGCTTCTACACTGATGAAAAAGAAGGCAACGTGCAGGACGTTCACGGAGTGCACAGCCTGCCAACTCCCACACAGTCATGTTTGTTCTCACGATCAAATCTTCAGTCATAACTACAGTCACCGATCTAAAAACAAAAAAAAAAACATTACTTTTCTTTTTCCCTTTACCTGCAAAACTAGTAACCTTTCTGTAAGAATCCCAATAATGGCTGTGTTTACATAAATTCCATGATAGCTGACTGTCGTATGTACAGATCTTAAAAGATACAGAAAGGAATCCATTTTTTTTTTTCAACAATCCCCTTCACAAACTATGTCTTACAATTTTCATTCTGTTTTCTGTCGTGGCACTTGCTATACAATAAGTTCATTTCATCGCATGTCTCCAGTTCAAAGTGCATTATTCTTATCATTTATCACCTCTGCTGTTGAGGCTATGCTTTCCCCCTAACACATTGTATGGTTGGTCAGTTACCTCTGCTTTCAGGCTTCACACTCAGCCCTGTTCACTGGCTGATTGGGTTGATAGTCTGTCAGACCAATTATGCCAAAACCTATTTTCACCAAATTTCCTCAAACGATGGAATGTAACCTTGGGTCAAACCAGCTGAATTTTGATGTAGATTCCTGGTAATCATCCACGTTATGTAACAAACCAGGACTGTTCAGCGAGATACTTACAATTTCAATTACACAGTAAGTGTGCGATCGATTGGATGAAATTTATCACAAAGATGGAATGTGGCCCCATGACGAACTCACAAAATTTTGGTGGGGTCCATGGTGCCAAACTGAATCAGATGGGTATCCAGGCTCTGTTCACATTATCGTTAAGATGATTATGAGTTTTCCACTGAACATGGATACTATTACATTACTCTTATCAATTCATCACCATCTTCAGATCCATGGAATATTACACTTTCAAGTAATACGAATGTTGTCATTTCGTACTTTACATGTCTGTTTGAAAGAAAAAAAAAAAAAAACAGAATGAAGAAAAAAAAAAAAAAACCAAGAAAAAAAAAACCTCAGGGAATTCCTCGATTAGTTACACCTGACTCCTCCTCTCTCATTACTTTCTTTCTTATGTCAGCTTCTCCTCTCTTGTTAGTTTATTTCTTTATCTGCTTCTGCTCTCTCTAGATGATTTATTTCTTTAGTGACTTCTCCTCTCTAGTTGGTTTCTTTCTCTAGTGACTTCTCCTCTCTAGTTGGTTTCTTTCTTTAGCGACTTCTCCTCTCTAGCTGATTTCTTTCTTTAGCGACTTCTCCTCTCTAGTTGGTTTCTTTCTCTAGCGACTTCTCCTCTCTAGTTGGTTTCTTTCTTTAGTGACTTCTCCTCTCTAGTTGGTTTCTTTCTTTAGTGACTTCTCCTCTTTAGCTGATTTCTTTCCTTAGTGGCTTCTTCTCTCTAGTTGATGTATTTCTTTAGTGACTTCTCTCTCTAGTTGATGTATTTCTCTAGTGACTTCCCTCTCTAGTTGGTTTATTTCTTTGGTGACTTCTCTCTCTAGTCGGTTCATTTCTTTAGTGACTTCTCCTCTATAATTGTTTTTATTTAAAAAAAATTTTGTTATTGACTCATCCTCTCTGATTGGTTTATCTCTTTGACTTATCCTCTCTAACTGATTTATTCATTTTTGGACCTATCCTCTCTAGTTGACTGATTGATTTGTGATTTATCCTACTTACAGAAGCTGGCAGCTCAGCTGAGCATCAATTCTGACAGGTTGGGAGCTGACACAACCTTGTGACATATCAGACAGTTTCATAGCTGACATGACCTTGTGACATATCAGACAGGTTCATAGCTGACATCACCTTGTGACATATCAGACAGGTTCATAGCTGACACGACCTTGTGACATATCAGACAGGTTCATAGCTGACACGACCTTGTGACATGACAGGTTCATAGCTGACACGACCTTGTGACATATCAGACAGGTTCATAGCTGACACGACCTTGTGACATGACAGGTTCATAGCTGACATGACCTTGTGACATATCAGACAGGTTCATAGCTGACACGACCTTGTAACATGACAGGTTCATAGCTGACATGACCTTGTGACATATCAGACAGGTTCATAGCTGACACGACCTTGTGACATGACAGGTTCATAGCTGACATGACCTTGTGACATATCAGACAGGTTCACAGCTGACACGACCTTGTGACATGACAGGTTCATAGCTGACATGACCTTGTGACATATCAGACAGGTTCATAGCTGACACGACCTTGTGACATGACAGGTTCATAGCTGGCATAACCTTGTGACATATCAGACAGGTTCATAGCTGACATGACCTTGTGACATATCAGACAGGTTCATAGCTGACATGACCTTGTGACATATCAGACAGGTTCATAGCTGACATGACCTTGTGACATATCAGACAGGCTCATAGCTGACACGACCTTGTGACATATCAGACAGGTTCATAGCTGACATGACCTTGTGACATATCAGACAGGTTCATAGCTGACATGACCTTGTGACATATCAGACAGGTTCATAGCTGACATGACCTTGTGACATATCAGACAGGTTCATAGCTGACACAACCTTGTGACATGACAGGTTCATAGCTGGCATAGCCTTGTGACATATCAGACAGGTTCATAGCTGACATGACCTTGTGACATATCAGACAGGCTCATAGCTGACATGACCTTGTGACATATCAGACAGGTTCATAGCTGACATGACCATGTGACATATCAGACAGGGTCATAGCTGACATGACCTTGTGACATATCAGACAGGTTCATAGCTGACATCACCTTGTGACATGACAGGTTCATAGCTGGCATGACCTTGTGACATATCAGACAGGTTCATAGCTGACACGACCTTGTGACATGACAGGTTCATAGCTGGCATAACCTTGTGACATATCAGACAGGTTCATAGCTGACACGACCTTGTGACATGACAGGTTCATAGCTGGCATAACCTTGTGACATATCAGACAGGTTCATAGCTGACACGACCTTGTGACATGACAGGTTCATAGCTGGCATGACCTTGTGACATATCAGACAGGTTCATAGCTGACACGACCTTGTGACATGACAGGTTCATAGCTGGCATGACCTTGTGACATACCAGACAGGTTCATAGCTGGCATGACCTTGTGACATATCAGACAGGTTCATAGCTGACACGACCTTGTGACATATCAGACAGGGTCATAGCTGACACGACCTTGTGACATATCAGACAGGTTCATAGCTGACACGACCTTGTGACATATCAGACAGGGTCATAGCTGACACGACCTTGTGACATATCAGACAGGCTCATAGCTGACATGACCTTGTGACATGACAGGCTCATAGCTGACACGACCTTGTGACATATGACAGGTTCATAGCTGGCTTGACCTTCTGTCAGCTCATGGCTGTCGCAAACCAAAGTCGACTAACATCCAACGGAATATCATAGATAATGGACATAGTAGAGGGGAATGGATAACAGCGAATCCATACAAAAAGGCTCACTGCACAGTCAATATTATGACTTACAAAAAAACTGACCTGGCAAAAATTAGAAGCCGATTTGACAGACTCAAATAAGGAATACCACTAAGAAGGAACACAGACAGAAGAATTGCAAATGACCTCCCACCCACCCCTCCTCCCCATCCCCTCCCTTCCAAAATAAATGTCACTGTTGTTTGTTTTTCTTTTTCTTAGAAAATTAAGAAAGATAAAACAATAACACCAACAACAGCCTGCCGCTCAGTTCTAGGTCAATGAAGGGTTTGTGGTTGTGTCCCATTCCCCAGCAGCCCAGAGGATGTCGTACATCATACCAACGTTCCCTGGTACAAGGAGCTGTGCCTATCCAGAACAATTGTCAAGCTGGGAAAATGAGACAACACCCATATACAGGATCCATACCATGTGCCATGACAGACAGAGAAGCATGGAATCCTAGACAACACACATGCACAGAGGCCACGCCTCAACAGACACTAATGTATGGAAAATGAGAAAACACCCATGTACAGATCAATCTATCCTGACAGACACTAAAACATGGAAAACAAGAAAACACCCATGTACAGGTTGCCTCACATGACACAAACAACGAAGAAGGTATGACTCTATGTGCGCAACTTTTTTGTTCTAACTTCAAAGCAAATATGACAAAATAATTATATTTACAGCCAAGACTCTTCTCAATTAGATTTTTTTTTTGCAGGATAATCTTGAGATTTTGGAGAGGGAAAGGGTTGGAGGGTGGAGAGCTGCTTTAGTGAATACTGCAAGTTGCAATGAAAACTTTTGGGGTTCAAGGTGTGGATGTGATGTATGGCTTCAAGCTCTGGGAGCCAGGGGGTGGAGCCAAGTGGCTCAGGACTGGAAGCATTCTGACACGCCACTGCAGTACACGGGTGATAGGGCTGGACGAAGGCAACACACAGTGGACCTTGCAGTTCACGTGGTCGTGGCATGCACCAGCAATCATTCAGGTTCTGCTCTCCATCCATTCCAATAAGTCACCCTCTTGGGGGATGAGAGTTCGAGATTGAAAAGGTTTTTCCCCCACCAAATTAGAAATACCTATCTTAAAAGGGAGAAAATCATCTGATTTGTTGATTTCTGTGAAACGTAAATTCCATAAAATGTAGGCTATATTGATGTTCTTTGTGGCATCATATTGCCGATATGAAACATTGCTTGATATGAAACACAACTCGATATGAAACACTGCTTGATATAATACCACCTTCCTGAACAGGAAGACCTTCAAGAGTAACACACGAGGCACAAGGGAGATTACTGTAAGATCTATTATCAGAGATGATTACTGGCACAGCAATTTCCCCAAAGCTTTGATGAACTTGCCTGCTTTTTCCTATACCCTTACACCCACCCTATCTCACCACACCATACCCACAGTCTCCAAAGGAAACATTTCACTGTAATGTTTGGAGGGGAAAACATACTTTTAACAAATCAGCACAGCACAATGACCACAGCAAGAAATACTTGAAATGCACACACAAAAAGAATGAAATAAATGTGCTTATTACATGACAAAAGAGTGTGTCAACAAGTCCATTTCTATGTACAAACTATACAGTCTTCATCTGAAGTGCATTTTGCCAGCACTACTTTTCTTCAATGATGCTACTCTTTCCAACAGGAATTAGTCTGCCGACATTACTCTTTCTACCAGAGTTTCTCTTTACTTCATGAATTAGTGTTCAAACAATATTCAGCACCCTGATGTCCTCTGAAGTACATGTATCATTTAACTTATGCTATCAATCTTAACCTGATGTTTTTGCTAGCAAATGTACTATTTAGCCAGTACAAGTTGTTGTTTTTTTTTTTATACATAAGTAATTTTACCAGCATTGTTATTTTCACACCCCAGTGTGGATGCCTGGGTCTTTGAGTACAAAGTGTACCCCTCAGTGATGAAATTCTGAGTAAGGAATTTCCATTTTTGAGACCCTTTCTTTGATTGAATTCAGTTTTTCTTCCTTGGCATTGGTCTGCTGTAGTCTGCCTTCTGGGCCTCTTCACCCGTCTTCATTGTAAGGTGAAAAAAAACACGCCTTGTACTCTTTCTTTTTTCTTGTGTGACAAAGTTCACCATTCTAGCTGTACCATTGCACCCTGGAGACCAGGTAGAAGGACAAAGTTCACCATTCTAGCTGTACCATTGCACCCTGGTGACCAGGTAGGACTACATATGCTGGATGTGCAGCAGCTTCTGTTCATTTGGCAGTCTCAAAAGCAGGTACGGCATTTTCACTTTTTTTTTTCCTAAACAAATTTTACCTGTTTTCAACAGACTGCAAAATATCAAGTGGAACAATTGTTTTACTTTGTGTTCTTATTTAAGGTTAAAGTCCCAAAGCCTCATGGCCGTCAACTGTTATCAAAGTTCATGCTGCCTGGGGCACAGCAAGACAGAAAGAGGGGCCCATCCTTCTCCATTTTCCACCTGAACTTGCCCTGAGCTGAATCAGGTATCCATTGACTGCTGGGCAGACACAGAGGATTTCTACATGACAAAATCTGACTCCACAAGTAGTTCCTACAAATGACTATTAGCTCTGCAGAAAAATGCTCTATGGGCACCTCAATTGTCTGATACAAGGTGCATAAAAAAAAGAAGAAAAATGACAACAGAAATACAGGGGCAAACAACACACCCAGTATAGCCTTGTTCTTTCAGGATCTTGATCATTTACTGTTTTATGCCTGTACATGAGTAGATCATATTTTGTTGTTATTTTCAGTGGAATATGGCAACAGTCCACAATACATGGGGAACAAAATATGTGTCCCTATCTATTTCATGTTCTGTCATTCTTTTCACGGTGTAATATAGCAACAATCCACAATAAATGGTGATCAAAGAACTTACTTACTTACTTAATCCTCTTCATCCCACATCCCGAGACATAAGGCGCCACATGTGTATCTAAATCATATTCTTTAGTGATTTTCATAGCATGATGTTGTGTACAATAAACTGGTGAACAGAGTATCTATGTACATCTGGTTCCTATTCTGCATTTAGTTTCATGTGGCAACAGTCTACAACAAACTGGTGGTTTGTGTCTGTGCATATCCAGTCCCTATTTTGCAGACAGTATAATGTTGTACCAACAATTTACAATGAACTGGTGAAGAGAGTATATGTGCATATCTCGTTCATTTTCTGCTGTTGTGGTCATAGTATAACACTGTGCCACTAACTGCAACATACTGTTGAAAAGAGTATCTGTGCTTATCAAGTCCATGTTCGGCAGTTGCGTTCATAGTATGACACTGGCAACAATCTACAATACACTTGTAACTGTGCCTATCTAGTTCACATCTTGTTAGCACCGTCAGCACTGGAGGAAGAACCACCACAACCCTTTGCTCTGCAGATAAGATATTACCTTTCTGTCACTCACTACCTGCATGGAATCAGACGCCACTTTCTTTGTTAGCATCAGCACAGAGGTAGATATTTTCCTGCTCAACCAACAGATCGTGGTATATTTACTGAATAAGGTAGTGCTGGTCAAACACATCTCTGGCTTTTCCTTCTGACACAAGCCATCTGTATCAGTCATAACGGTCACCTCCTTTACATGCACTAAAATGCCACCTTGCATGACAAAAAAAAACACACACAAATAAACAAAATAAAACTGACATACAAAAATAAAAAAAAAATTGAAAGATGATGAAGCAAACAAAAAGAAGCTGAGATTCTTATTTACATCACTGATGATCAGGACTTAAAAAAAAAAAAACAAAAAAAACCAGCAACAGCAAGAGCCTTAAGAGTAGTCATTCTACTCAACACAAAAGCATCAACTTGCTTTCCAAAATACAGGTTTGACAAAAGCCCAAGCTCTACCAATGACATGGAGAAAGGGAGGTGGATGGTGGATGGTTCTGCAGTCCCAGACCAGCGGAAAGCAAGGCGGGATGTACACCTACACCTAACAGACACAGACCTCCACACACAGACAGGCCAAGATCCCAGGAAGAGAGGGGGCCCACAGCAGCTGAGGGTACAGAACACACTGAAGAACACTTGATGACACGGTCCAGCGACCAGACAGGTGTGCACTTCCATACACATAGAAATCAACAGGGAAAGAATGAAAGGCTCAAAATGCTCCTTCATAACACCACTCGGTCACTGCAAACATAACATTTCAATATGACGGGTTTTTTTTTCTTTTTCTTCTTTTTACTTTTTTTCACAATTTCTTCTTTTGTTTCCCCTAGAAACCGATAAGAAATGACCCTCTTCTCCCAATAGCGATGACCCTGCAACAATACACTTTGACCCCACCCTCTACCTGTCCCCCATTACCATTCTCTGGACAACATTCCCAATTGGTTTCATGCAATCATTAAGAAAGTATAAAACTAATCTCACGGCTGCCTGTATGATTTTTTTTCTTCAATACACTTGACAAAATATTTGTCAGATGAACATGAAATAGATGGCTGGGGAGGGGTAGTGAAAGGAAGGAAGGAAGAGAGAGGGAGAGAACATGTGTTGGGAAAGAGAGTGGGGAGAGCGATGATGACAAACAATTTGAGGGAATGTTAACTAATATTAACTAAGGTGTGTTTGATATGATAAAATCAGAGACAAATCACGCAAATGTAGCATGGAATACATTTTGATCTCAGACCACATGTAATGTGACAATACCTAGCTGCATAAGACTTCCATGACAAGAGAGATTGAATGTGTGTTTGCATATTTCACTGTTTGTCTATTTGATACACAACACTAACCAGAATACTTGCTTCTCCTGCCATTTGTCATCACACTCAGTAGCTCAGCTCTTCAAAAACTAACAGATGGGATGGGAGAAGGGACTGTGAATTATTGTGATTGCATGTAGGCACAGTTACTCTCACAAGCACTCGCTCCCATTGTCTAATTTAATACAAAAAACAAAACAAGACAAAACAAAACTGTAGGAGCAGCTTGAGAAAATCAGTACACATACAGTCTTAGTTTCATAATTTCAGAATTACAATGTAAACAGTGCCATGAGTGAGCATGTGTGTGCATGTACATGAATTCTGGCACCTCTTCATCCCGAAACCCTTCAGTACAAATTTATCATTAAGGACATTTCATCTAAGAAATGGGGCAGAGTCTCCATCATAGGACTGGTAATGCTGCCTATCATACACTCTCAGTGGCTCCACCTGTTTTGTTTCTGGTGCTCAAATATATGCACTTACTGCTTTGTTTTTATTTTGTTTCCAACAAACACGAGTTAACATCAATATAACAAATGGATTGCAAAACTAAAGAGATGAGTAACTTCCCCAGATTGGACTTTTGCGTACAATGTAAAAACATGTTCATGAAAAAAAACAACCCCCAAAAAAGATTTTAAAAAAAATAAATAAATAAATATATATACATATATATATATTGTGTCTATGGTTTTGATTGTTTTCTTTTTTCCCTTTAAAAATGTTAGGTCATATCTTGATATCCTTGTACCCCTGTCATTGAACCTAAAGATCAAGGCACCCCAAATCACTGGACTTTAATGCGCATGTCATTTCATGTGTAGTAATCTTGTCTGTGGTCAGTCTGCATTGGCATAACTGACATCACAAACTGACATTGTTGATATGCATTCACCAAAAAAAAAAACACGTTTTTATCAGATGAGTGAACTCCTATCATGACAGTGCCACAGCCACAACATCAGTTGTGATAAGAGTGTAATCTGTGTCGTTTCTTCATCGTCACAGTGGACTGGATCACAAGCAATGAAGAAAACACAGGATGATCAGGCTTTATTGGAGACAGCGCTGGAACTGCTCTGGCAGCAATGGACCACTGTCAGTACAGCCATTGTTGTCTCCATGGGCAAAGAGCGCTATCCTTGTGGTAAACTACTTCCAAACATGTGACAAAAACTTGTTGTTTACACAGGATCATAAGAAATTCACATCAAAGATTTAGATTTGAAAAAAAAAAAGTCTCCCTACTGTGTACGGGAAAAGTGCAAATTTTATGGTACAGCCAGGATTTTGCTATGTGGTGATTGTCTGCTATGATTTGGACTATCCTAACATGTTGTCAATGTATTCAAATTGCTCACACCATATACAGTGCTCAACACAACTGGTTGTTGCTTTACTAGAACTCTACTTAGCCACAGCAAATGAAATGCTTCACCTCAAACGTTGCTAATTTTTGCAAGCCAGTAACCAAGTTAAACATAAAGAATTCTGAAAATATTTCAGTGATACACACAAAAAAAACCCCGCAAGTCCTGACCCCTAAAAAGAAACTCTGACTCAAGCGACATTTGGACAAGATTTTGGGAGGGAAAAAAAAAAGATTATGCCACGTCCTGTTTGTCTTCTATTTGCAGGTGCATGCCCTCACTACATGTCATGACATCAGCGGCAGCAGCACTCCCGTCTGGGTACAGTTGTCCGTATTCTGGGGGAGCAGACAGCAGCGAGTCTCCCACAGCTGACCCCAGCTCCACCTTCTCCAGCTCCTTGAACATGCTGTCCTCCATCAGGATGATGTTGGACAAGTTCTCTGTGGACCTCACCTGGTGGCGACGCAGACGCGGCTTGATCATATACTTCACGCGCTGCAAGCACACAGAGCAGAGCTTAACCCCACAGCTTCTCAGCCTCTATGAAAGCAGGTCAGGGCATGCGTGACTGTTGCATTGGATGGCCTATGTAATGCTGTGCCGTGTGAAAGACGTAATGTCGAATAATAGTGCCTGATGACCTGATCTGCCTAGCTCACCTTACCCCAAGGAGGCTGTGTGTGTGTGTGTGTGTGTGTGTGTGTGTGTGTGCGCGCGCATGTGTGTGGGGAGTGTGTGTGTGTGTGTGTGCACATGCGCGCATGTGTGTGTGAGTGTGTAAGGATGTTTCCTATACTTTCATAATCCGACAGATGTCTTATCTCTACTTAGTATGAACATGCCCTGCAAACCTGGTTGACAAGGAAATCAAATAGGAGACAGCCCATCAACTTAATGAACTCCTGAGGTCTATCTCCTTTGGCCGACACATCACAACCTAACTGACTGTCAATACTTGGTTCTCATCTCTCTCTCTCTCTCCGTGTCTCTGTCTCTGCTGCAAATACATGCTATGAAGTCCCTCTGGGGCAAATGTTCTTTTTTTAATGATTTCATGAGCACTACTTCAGATTTTGCTCATGACTACTTCAGATTTTGCATCATTCTTGGTAGTATCTTTGACTTCAACCTTATTTGCTCATGACTACTTCAGATTTTGCATGATTCTTGGTAGTATCTTTGACTTCAACCTTATTTGCTCAAACTGCTGTCCTTGATGCTATCCACTGATGCAACTATTTCCTGGTTAAGTCACCCAGTGAAATTCATTTTGGCTCCTTATCCAGACAACTTCACACAAAAATGTTGTTAAAATGTCACAAATTTCCGTCGCTTTGATGCTGAAATGTGTGTGTGTGTGACATACACACAAACTGTGCTTCGTATCTAAATTAAGATGCGCATGCAGTGAACATGTATGTGTCCTTGTGTCTGAGCTCTTTGCACACAGGTATTCTATCTGATGTTAATCTTATATGCCAGCATGCACACTGTCTAACATAGTACTCGTAGTGCAACTGGTGAAACGATCACTATCTGCTTATCAGACCGAAAGCACCAGGTGTTTCCACACAAAAGCTGTGATGCTTGGCAAAACCTATGACATGAATAGAGTTGGAGACAAATATTAGTTCCACTGGAGTATCCCAAATTTTCGGAAATTCATGAAAACAAAATGTTATCTCTTAAATATTAATATCCAGAATTTATGTTCTTGTTTCTTGACTTATTTTCTGCCCCCAAAAGTATCTGTTCAAAATGAATGAAAAAATTTGATCTTGCAACATTGCCTCATATGGCTTTAAAAAGTTATTTATCATTTATGATGCAGATTTCATGTTGAAGAATTGTTTTCACTGTTGTCTTAAATCTTCATATCTGCTGAGCTGGGGGTCACATGTTAATTAACCCTCGTATACTTGCAACAGGAAAATCTGGGACTCAATATCGGGCGCCTGTTCTTCCCGTAACGAGAAGTACCGGGACCCTTCCGTGGGAATTTTCCATCACGCAATGATCACGTGTGTAGACACACAAAGTCGCAGACAGTAACTAGGAAGACTCAGGCATGGCCCAATCATGTGTTGGCACTATTTTTGGGTGATGGAACCGTGTGTGTTCATTGAGAAAAGGCACAAACACAGCGAGTAAATTTGTGAATGAAACCGACTGACTCTCACAATTGCTGCTTTGGCGTCTGCTACGAACGACGAAGAGATGATCGACTACTCGCAAGAGGAGTTAGATCAAATTATTGCAGAAGTGGAGATGTTTGAAACAGAGATGGAGAATGTGTGTAAATGTGAGTGTGTGTGTGTGTGTGTGTGTGTGTGTGCGTGTGTGTGTGTGTATGAGAGAGAGAAAGAGAGAGAGAGAGAGAGAGAAAGAGACACAGAGAGAGTGTGTGTATGTGTGTGTGTGTGTGGGGTGTGTGTGTGTGTGCGCGCGTGTGTGTGTGAGCATGCACATGTGAGAGAGAGAGAGAGAGGGGGAGAAAGAGAGAGAAAAGAGAGAGGGGGAGAGAAAGCTGACTAGTTTTGTCTGGACTGGCCAAGACATCTGCAACCATGGCCTACCTCAACCAGAGTGCCCTTTGCACCCAGAAGCCTGTAGACGGCGACGATGGGGATGAAGATGACAGAGATGAAAGCCAGAGACCAGCCAATGGCGATGCCCCATCCTGGGTACTCGTACAGCACAGTCTTGCGCTTGTACGTCAGGTCAGAGTAGCTGATCAGCCCCATGACAAAGATCACCTGAGGTCAAAGGTGAGAGCAGCTGATCAGTCAATGACAAGTTCACCTGAAGCAATGTGGATGATCAACCTCACAACAGGTTTGTTTACCCTAAAACTGCTGTTGGTGTACTTACCAAAAAAAGAAGTGTTTTTCTCACAAACAATGTGTACAAATCTTCCAAATTGTTGTAAAAGCAAAAAGGGGAGGAATTCATAATCCAAACTGCCGTAAAAGCTGGGGAGGAGGGGGAGGGCTTTGTTTTAACATGCCATCGCACACAATGCTGTGCCTACAGTACTATCTGACTGTGTACCAGCTGTGATAAAGACAGTTCTTCCAACACAAATTATTTTCAAACCCAGTTCATCACAATACTTGGACATGAATTCAAGCCTTCTTGCCGTGTTTTCATGTTTTTTTTTTCGTGTTTTTTTTTGTTTAAATTTCAGGGCCTGAAGTCACCACTATTGTTCCTATGTCTCAACACACTGTTGAAGAAGCTATTGCAGCTAGATATAATTTCGCATACAAGAGTTAACAAGACCTGTCACTCTTTGGTCAAAGAACCCACACTGACACATGAACACAATACTAAGTGCAAATAATACTTTAAAAAAAAACAACTTTTGTCGCTATAATTTTTTTTTTTAAGTTCATCATGCTCATTGTATTTTCATCAAACGTATATACAAAACAGCAAAACCATGATTTATAGTTAAACAGGTCTGTCACAATTAAGTTCACCTGAGGTTAATGGTCAGAGAAACTGACTGAGCATGGGGCAAAATTCACCTTTAGATCAATGGTCAAAGTAGCAGATCCATCTCAGAATAAAGATCACTTGAGGTTAAGGATCAGAGTGGCTGATTTAACAGGATGAACATCCCCTTCACACGTGTCTTTTAACAATATCAGAGTCAACTAGCACACAAAGTGTATAATCATATCAAAGAAATATTTCATTGGCAGAAAAAAGAAAAATAATCAAAACGATCAGCTTGATTATCAAAGGAAGTTTAAAAGAGTAAGGGTTGCATGTGGAAGTTAAAGCATGAAAATGAATTTTGAAATATTAAGCCATACAAAGAACATAACAAACACTAAAGAAATGAGCCTCAACCTCCTGATCTTTTTCAGGCAGAACAAAAACAACACAAAAGAAAAAAACCAACAACGACCAAAAACGAAACAAACTAAGAAACAAACTATGATAATCAAGTACCTAATGGGGAGATACAAGTGCAGGTAAACAGAAGTGTTCTGTCGCTATAAAAATGACAGAACAAGAATTTCAAAAGAAGGGGACAGAGGAAGAAGTCAGTTACCTTCATTCACCACACTATCTCAACATTTACTTTCTGGAGTATTTAGGAAAAAATCTCCCAAGCTGGACACAGATAAAAACGATGGGTTAAATTTACACCAAGCTGCCTCTTGCAATTCTTTTTTTTTTCTACCAGCTGAGCTAAAGAGGACACCCCCTATTACAGGTGGCTCTTTGTCTACACCTCGTCAGTGTTTGGGATACCTCCAGTCCTCGCTTCCCTCCACAAGCCTGACATGCACCTCATTAGTGGCTCAGCAGC
The DNA here is from genome assembly GCA_033310375.1 of Conus canariensis. Taxonomy (NCBI): domain Eukaryota; kingdom Metazoa; phylum Mollusca; class Gastropoda; order Neogastropoda; family Conidae; genus Conus; species Conus canariensis. The sequence continues at coordinate 72,715,727 of CM065728.1, read as the reverse complement.
CGTCAACCTCACCAGTCTGATCTTCTGGGAACTTAAGCAAGGGCTTTCATCTCATCCAGTTCTGATGTCTGTAGTCAAACATTGTCAGCAGTCTCCACACAGCCAGTGCACAGCTGGGACAGGAGGGACAGGCACTGCTGACCTCCATGGAAGTCCAGTCAGTTCACAGCTTTTCTACCTCAGACCATATCTACACCTTGTGAGGTCTGAAGGGATTTTGAACATTTTCAAATTTCCTAAAAACAAAGGTTAAGTAAGTAAAAAGATTTGAACATATCTAAAAATCAAGTAAGTAATAAAATTCAACCTCTGCTAGTTGACCACTTAGTGTCATCAATACAGGGATCAAGATAGTGCTGAACCTGTGCTGACACACAACAAGCAGTATGGAACACAGACAACATCAAGTGGTGCAGGATCTCCTTTGGAGGCTGATTTCAGGGTGAACTGACACCGGCTGTTACCTGTGCACTGCTGGTATTCACAACCAAAGTTCTATTCAATTCCTGATGTTTATAGTGCAGCTGAGCACCAGCGACCAACTCAGGTCTGTACACTGTCAAAAACAATTTTGTCTTGTTATGGGAATCATGCATGAAAACCACACACACACACACACACACTCTCTCTCTCTCTTTTTTTATTGAACTATCTGCTTTCTGCTGAGAGAAATACGTGGACCTGAGTATAGACAAAATCATGGCAGTGGACCAGAGCTATTGAACGACAGACCAGAGCCTGGCGCTGGATGCATGCGAAGAGAAAGACAGACTCACCATGGTGTAGATGGGGGTCAGAACCATCCAACAAACTTTCATCAGCGGTCCCATGCGGAATCCAAACATCATCTCCAAGTTGTCATAGAAGCGTCTGACCCCTGCACGATACAAAGAGAGTGAGGTTGAAAGTTTGCCATGGCAACCAACACACACCGACACCAGTGTGTGCCCTTGAGGGTGCGGGGGTGGGGGGTCAACCCATGCAGGGGTTATGCCAATATTTACACACGTGTGCACATTTACACACATCCACCTGTTCGCAAATCACAATGCTGATCATAAATAAGCACTGACATTCACACAGTCGACACACGACATGCATCCACATACTGCTAAAGCCATACCATTATTTTCTTCTAAATCTTATTCCTACACTATTTTCCTTTTCTTTTTTCGCAAGTGCATCAGGTTTATATTTGTTGTGTTTTGGTTGTTGTCGTTTGGCTTTTATCTGAATTACTGCTTTCCTTTCGTTTCATCATATTACGTTTTGTGAAAAATTCATTTTGAGTCTACCATACTTACCACAGAAGGGTGGACTGATGTAAAAAAAAAAAAATAACAGACAGAAAAAAGAATACAAAACAATTAATATGTTATCAAACTTTATTTCAAACTGTCACAACTACAAAAGCACATTCACACACTCAAGTAGTCATTATTACTGTGTAGAGACAAAACATCTATGAATTACTTATCACCGAGAAAAAAACTCTTCCAAGGAATTAAATTCAGTTGGAATTTCTGATCGTGATTATCACACTGACACTATTTTGAAAGCCACTAGCCACATAAGAATGATATAAGTAGTATAAATTGTACCTTGTTAGTGTCAACATAAAGAAAAGAATTTAACATTTTGGGCATATATTATTTCAGAAAGCCTGAATGAATCTCTGAACACCGTGAAATTACAAGCCTTTAACTTGCTAAATTACAAAAGCCTTCTTTTTTTTTTGTTTAACCATAATGGACAACAATACTGTGTTCTGCATACATATGACAAGAAAAAATGTACTACAGAATCCGTCTCTAATCATCAAAATACAATGGAATTTGCTAACAACAAATGCATGCACACTAACTTTCCAGCTAAATTCAATTTTTATCAATTTCATTCTATACTGCTGAAAAGGAATATTGTCTCTCTGTTTTGTGAAAAAAATGCATTGTATCTACAATAAATCTAAATTACATGAGAAAAAAAAGTTCACGTAACATTTGAAATTAACATAGTTAACAGTATTGCCAATAAAACTGCTAACTACAGGCCATACTATGAAATGACTTCAGTCCATTATGAAGCTTATTATTAACTAACTCTGTAACAATTGAAAACTAGAATTGTATGTTAAAATTCTTTCAAGGATTTACATCTCTAGTTAATTTTTCATTTCAGCTCTTCTCTATTTATTGTTACGCTTAAAAAAACTTCCGATGTAATTGAGATTCCCTCTGCCCACCATCCTGCTTCCTCTCTTCCCACCTCTAACCTCCCATCTCTCCCCCCCCCCCCCTCCCTCCCTCTCCCTCTTTTCAATTTTCAGTACCAGCAATCACTGTTCTTTGATTATTTGTTCTATGAAATCAAAACACAGATTGTTTGCCACCTAGCATTAGGAGGTTTTTCAGGTATTTGCATCTGGATGTTTGTCATATGTTAGCATTTGTATGTTTGCCAGTTTGCATCTGGATGTTTGTCATGTGTTAGCATTTGTATGTTTGCTGGTTTGCATTTAGGTGTTTGCCAGGAGGTAGCTTTGGGATGTTTGCAAGGTGTCAGCATTGGGATGTTCTTTAGATGTGAACATCTGGATGTATGTCATGTGTTAGCATTGTTTGTATGTTTGTGCACGGTTATGTCAGTTATTAGGTGTTTAGCAAGGATGTAGCTTTAGTTGGGATGTTTGCAAGGTGTCAGCATTGGGATGTTCTTTAGATGTGAACATCTGGATGTATGTCATGTGTTAGCATTTGTATGTTTGCTGGTTTGCATTTAGGTGTTTGCCAGGAGGTAGCTTTGGGATGTTTGCAAGGTGTCAGCATTGGGATGTTCTTTAGATGTGAACATCTGGATGTATGTCATGTGTTAGCATTTGTATGTTTGCCGGTTTGCATTTAGGTGTTTGCCTGGTGGTAGCATTGGGATGTTTGCAAGGTGTCAGAATTACGATGTTCTTCAGATGTGAACATTTGGATGTTTGTCAGGTGTGAGCATTTCGATGCTTTTCTGGTTTAAAAGAAAAACTTCTGTTCCGCTGAACGAAAGAGACAAACAAATCAAAAGACAACAACAAAGTCACCTCACGCTGAAACAAACTGCTTTTATGGTATTAGTATTTGGATGTTTGCCATTTAGCATTTGGATGTTTGTCAGCTATCAGCATCTGGGAATCTGCCACTTAGCAACTGGATGTTTGCCTGTTAGCATCTGGATGCTTGGTAAGTGTTGCCATTTGCATGTTTGGCAGGTATTAGCATCTGGATGTTTCCTAGGTGTTAGCTTTTGATGTTTGCAATTTTGACACACACCTGACCAGAATACCAATCCTACTTCAATTCAATAATTCAGCTGTCAATAGAAAGGGTGGTGACAATTTTGTTTATTCTGTTTGTCAGTACTATTATAGTAAAATGTCTTTAACACTCAATCTACACCTTCCTAAAAGAGGTACCTTATTATACATGATGCAGACTGGTAAATATTTTGACAGAGCACTTTGTCCTTCTATGTATAATATCCTGCACACAACTGGCAGACAACATCAGTTAACCTGTCACTGGAATATTAATTTCTGAAATCCTTTTACCTTTTTCTCAAAGACAAATTTGTCTTAAAAGAAAATACTTTTCATATTTCAATCATTTGCAATAGGTGCAGATATATGCATTTTAGCGTGCAGCTATAGACACATCTAAAACTTTGCGATTAGCCATGTATGCCTAACATAACACTTAATAACACAAAAAGCATGTGGTAACAGTTGAATTCAAGTTGAAGGCGATTACAAAACCAACTAAATTTAACTCCAACTATCAAGTCTATGTGTGCTCCTGTGCCATATGTATGACATCAAAATATGAGTTAGAACCATCTTAGTAAGCCAGATTTTTAAGAGAGAACCATCTTAGTAAGCCAGATTTTAAAGAGAGGACTAAAAGTGTGTCAAGAAAAAAGGTTCAAGTGACAAGGAGGCTTGTTTAGTGGCCGATTATGGAGGAGAAAGTGTCCATTGTTAAGTTTGGGTCAAACCAATGGCCATGCATAAACATCACTGCATCAGATGCTCTGGAGGGATTTGTGGTCATGATATTGGGTGTAACGGTCATGAAGACTCAAAGAAAAAGTTACAGTTTCAAGATGATGTAGCTTGAAACCACAGGCAGGAAACACAGTTCAGTGAGTGGGCAACCTATTATCAATGAGCAGATCTTATTGTTGAATTCATAAACTTCCATTAACCCCACTTTCTTTAAAAACAGAATCATCAGTTTCATATATATCAGTATATATGCCCCATTTGAAATAAGCAAACTGCATTCCACAACCAAAAGTGGTTATATGAATAAACAAATAAGAACAAGATAACATCATTTGGAAAAATGCAAACTGGCAACAATTTGGAAACGTTGGATTGCTCTGTCAATTGCACCCCTTCCAACATATGTTCTGTAGACTATGTAAACAATGCGGATAACATCAAAAAGAAGAAGAAAAAAAAACGTATAAAAACAGTATCAAAATAATGTACTTTCAGTTTTTGTTTTCAGTTTCATCAATAAGCGTCACTGCACGCAGACTAGTCCATGTATGTCTACTAAGTCACAGGGTTTACTACTAGATGGCTAAATGAGTAAGTAACCAGAAGGACAGTCATCTGCTGAATCTTTTTCAAACAATGTAGATAATAGTAGTATCAAAATAATATAGATGGTAGCAGTATAAAAAAAAGTAGATAATGAATGTATCTAAATGATGTAGATATCAGTAGTATCAAAATGATATAGAAAATAGCAGTATTAAAATAATGTTTACACCAGTAGCATCAAAACAAGACTGATAATAACACTATCAAAATAATGTTTATAACAGTGGCATCAAAATAAGACTGATAATAACACTATCAAAATAATGAATTTAATGACATCTGTAATAGTTATATCTAAATAGTGTAAATAATTATGGTACCAAAATAAAAGCAGTTTTGTAACGTGTAAATAATAGTAATGTTAAAACAATTCAGATAACAGCAATATCAAAATATTGCAGATAAAAGTACTCTCTACCTGATGCAGGTAAGAGTAGCATCAAAATAATGCGGATAATTGTGGTATCTAAATAATGCAGGTAATAGTATATTAATAGCATAAATAATGGTAGTAACTAAGTATTATAAATAATAGAAGTATCAAAATAATGTTGATGATAGTATTATCAGAATAATTGTGTAGATAATAGTACTATCAAAGTAAATTAGATAATAGTAGTATCAAAATAATGTAGAACATACATTAGAGACAATATAATGTAGATAGTAGTACCATCAAAATTCTGTAGATACTAGCAATATCAAAATAATGTTGATAGTAGTAGGATCAAAATAATGAAGATAAAAAATAGTATCAAAATGATCTAGGTAAAAGTTGTTGAAAATAACGTAATAGTATCAAAATAACACAGATAAAACTAATTTCAAATAAATGCAGATAATAGTAGGATCAAAACAATGAATATGCTAGATGCATCAAAATAATGTCGGATGAAAATAATGATTCTCAAAGATTCATTTATCTGTTTTGCATTGTACAGCAAATCTAAATGACATTGCACCTTGTTTTGTGCATTCCTTTCCTTGCTCATTCAAAACAGTGGTATTAAAATGATATTGATATATACTGTCAAAATAACATTGAGAACATTAAGGAAAATCAACTGAACCATTACTGAAACAAGGGGCAAAATAATGCAGATTCAATATTCAATACCTGACAGACAAGCGAATTTTCAACAAATGTTACAAACCATGGAAAAGAGAATGCACAAAATGATATTCCCGTGATAGCAGTCAGCAGGACAATGATGATTCTTAAAAATTCAAATGTTTTGTCATGTACATTAAATCTGAATTTGTTGTGTTCCTTTCCTTCCTAATTGACAATAGTTCTATCAAATTATGATAGATATAAGTATTATCTAAATGATACAGATAACAGTAATATGATAAAAATACAGATACAGATAATAGTGGTATCAAAATAATGTAGATCATAGCAGTATCAAAATAACCTTAACAATGGTAATGTGAAAATATTATACATAATAGCAGCATCAAAACAATATTGACCACAGTAGTATTAAAATGATGCTGTTCTATCAAAATGATATAGATAATAATTTTGTCAATAAAATTGCTGATAACAGTATCAGAATATAAAAGTGATAATAGTAAATAACCAATAATAGCAGTATCAAAACAATAATAGTAGCATAAAGATAATATATACAATAAACTATGAAAATAAAATAAAGATAAAAGCAGCATCAAAATAATGTCGATAACAGCAGGATAGAAAATGTTGAGAATCATCTAAGTATTGCAGCAATTAAAAAACAAAACAAAAAACAGTACATTAATAGCACTATGAAAAAACGTTGAAAATAAAGTATCAGAATCATGTATATAATAAAGAGTCAAAATACTGTAAACAGCAGTTTAAAAAAAAAAACACATGATAGTCACAATAAACTTATATGAATAATAACAGTACCAAAATAATACAGATAACAGTAATATCTAAATAATGGAAATAATAGCTCATTCAAAATAATGTCGATAACTGAACCATTAAAGTAAGACAGATAATAGTACTAGTAAAATAATTTAGAAGTAAAGCATAAAAAGAATATAGATAAAAGCAGTATCAAAATAATTTGATAATTCTACCAGTAAAATAATACAAATAGTAGTAATTATCTAGGTAATAGTAATTTCAAACAAATATAGAGTATTGCAGTATCAAAATAATATATATCATAGTAACATCACAATAATGTACATAATATTCATATCAAAATATTGTTGATAAACAAGTATTACCTGATTGATGTAGAGGAGTAGTATGAAAATGATGCAGATAACACAATACAAGATAATTGTAGATAAAATTATCATCTAAACAATTTTCCTAACAGTAGTATCAAAATAATGCAGATAATATAGTGGTATCATTTAATTTATAGGATAGTAATATGAAATAATGCTGATAATAATATCAAAATAATGTAGTAATGGCATTATCAAGATAATTGTAATATCAAAGTAATATAGATAATTACAGTACCTACATGATGTTGATACTAATAGTATCAAATTAATGTAAATCAGATAATACTTCTAAATAATGTACTATCAGCATTATTAAAATAATGTTGACAATAATGGTATCAATGTAATGCCAATAATAGAAGTGTCAACTTAATGTTGAAAATAGTAGTATCAAAATACTGTGGATCACAATAGTATCAAAAGAATGTTGATAGTAGTTTCAAAGTAATCTTGGTTGTAGTGGGGTCAAATTAGTGTTAATCTGGATGGTAGCTGATTTAACATAATGGAGATAATAGAAATATTAGAAATTGTTATCAACAGTAGATGTTGATAGTGGTAGTATTCAAAAATTGAGAAAACTTGTATCAAAATATTGTCAATTTTAGTAGTGTCAAAGTAATCTTGATTGTCACAGTAACAAATTACTCTCAATAACAGTAATGTAAAAATAATGTAGATGATAGTAGTATCTGAATAAAGTTGATCGGAATAGTATCAAAATAATTTTGATAATATTAGTACCGATAATCGTGGTTTCAAAATAATGTAGAAACAAATAGAGTAAATATAATACAGATAACAGTTGTATCAAAATCTGTTAAAAGCAATATGAATAAAAAGGTGAGGAGGGTCATAATAATAATGATGAGTGGCATTTACGCAGTACCTTTCCTATGGATCTAGGCTCTTGCAAAGGTGCATTCTCACACACATACACACTCACAGTTCCTACTCACAATCATACAAGCTACAAAAACAATTACATACAGTTCAACATTTTGTAAACTATGTATATAATGTAGACCAAAAAAGTCTCAAATTGAGAAATTGGGTCTGTGCATGAAATTCACTGAACCTTCTGTCAAGTTTGTCAATTATAGTAGACAATAGAACTAGGAAAATATTTGAAAAAAAAAAGTTCTAATTTCACTCATTCAAAATGAATCACTGAAGGTTTTCTGTCTGACACTGATAAACCAAATACACAACTACATTCATTACACACTAAGTAAATTCTGCTTACACCTGTACCTTGATATAGAAAATATACCATTCAAATAGCCAAAACTTAAACAAATATTGTTTTTTCAGAACACTTTTGTTTGTAAAATAGGCTTCCAACTATATGCATGGAATTTTTAAGCCTTAATGAAAATTTCCACTGACATATGTGACACTAAATCTGTCTAATGAGTGGAAAAAATGTTTCATCTCTGTGGCCCTTGAGCATCAAAGTAATAAAAAGATAAATAAGAAAACAAATCAGTAACCAACCATATAAATTAACTAGTAAGCGACGTAGGCAAAGTATGAACTGCATAAAGACATTTGAAAACTGATGCTGTTTGAACGACTGCAATTACAGCTAGAAGCTGGAAAAACTCTTTGTATTTACTTGTAAATCAAATCAACTATGCAAAAGCAATCAGACATTCACTATTTACACTCTGAAATTAAAAAAAAAAAATGAAACCAATGAAATAGAAGTCTTGACAACAGGCAGCAAAATCTGTTATTCCCCATAGTATGATGACAAAGGGACGACATAATTAAACCTGACTCTATCTTCTCACAAACAACAAAACCACTGCTGCTGTTCAAGATGATTCCATTACTTCTTCTAGGCTGTTGCTGTCTGCTCTTGAGAAAAGAAATGGGGGTGGTATGGGGATGGAGAGGTAGGAGGTAAGGCGAATGGGAGGGTGTAAAGAAGACCAAAACAATAGCAAACATCAACACAGAAACACTCGGCTTTCCCTCCTCCCTCTTTTTACCATTCTTGGGTTTTCTTTTCATCTATACTCTTCATACGCACGCACACACAATTTCACACACACACACACACACACACACACACACACACTGTGAAGAAAGACACGGAGATTCTGATAGGAAAGAGAAAGAGGGAGACTAATTCTACATTTTGAAAGTCCTTAATTCAGAGGCCCCCCATTGACTCTGTATTCTAAAATTACTTTTAAGTGCTGAGAAATCTCTCCCTTCATGGAAGATAAACTGCCTAACCTTAGGGTCCACAAATAAACATTTCAGCCCCTGTGTCTTTCAGCCGACTTCTTGCCTGTCGCAAACCATGAATGAAACTACCCTGATGCCATAAATGACAGACAGGTGAACATCACCCTTAAACCCTACACACACTACTCCCATTTCAACAACAGTGAAAGAAACAAATCCAAACTGACACACTAGCACTGCTGAAATATCTTGCTTTCACACTGTGGATTGGTGTTCAAAACTCATGACAAGGGCATTAACAGAGAAATTGGTTAAAATACCACCTTCATCCTCCTTCAAACATACCGTACACATAAGCGACCGTGATGCACTCGAAGAAAGCCACAACAAGAACTATTCGGCTGGCAGAGTAGTAGTCGAACAACTGAAATACATACATCCCACCCTGTGGGGGGAGGGATAAAACCGTGCTTAGTCGGTTCACTAGCAGTTCGCACAGTCTCATCCTGGGATGAAAACTGCACTACAATCAATCAAACTATAGGTACAAGTGCATATACCTACCGTTTACAATAATCTGTTGGTCTTAAGGCATCAAAGTCTCATATTACTGATATCAAAAAAGTTATGATGGAATTATATCTGCAAGATCAAGAAACAAACATAAAAGCTGCAAAATGTATTTTCATCATTACGTTTACCATGACAATTTTTCAACAGCAAAAGGGGAAAGAGGTGAAGAAAAAAAATACAAAGAAAGTAGTACATTAATCAGAACCATTCACTTAGAACTCTTACAAGGCAATGCATGTTTCATAACATAGCAATATATATTTGTTAAAAATTAAATAAACAAATAATAAAGAAAGTAAGCAACTGAATAGAAAGGAAATGAATATTGAAGACAAACTCAAGCTGAAAAGCTAGTTCTTTAAATTTCATTATAAGTGCAAATCTATAGAATAACAGTATTTGGCAGTTGGTGAGAATTTTTGTTTCATTTAATTTTGTCATGCAGCATTTGTCTGTGATAGCAGTGTGTGTGTGTGTGTGTGTGTGTGTGTGTGTGTGTGTATGTGTGTGTGTGTGTGTGTGTGTGTGCGTGTGTGTGTGTGTGTGTGTATGTGCATGTGCGTGTACGTGTGTGTGTGCGTGTGACAGAGGAACAACAGGGAAAAAAGAAAACAAAAAAGAAAAAGTATTAAAAAAGAGAAAAAACCAACAATGAAACAAATCCAAAGCCTTGAGTTTCTTTTTCTTGATTCCCATAAACCCAAGTAATGCCCAAAGTCTTGTCAGGTGGAGCTGTGATGCTTTCATCAGATTCCTGCATGCATGAACGTAAACCAAATTTTGTGGGGCTTATGAACTGAGTGGATGAACACATGTTTCTCATGGGATTGAGGGGACAAGAAGGTTTGGTGTAATCATTCGTTATGCTGCTCATGCTCTAATAAAATGCTCATTTTCAAAGATAAACATGTGTTTTCTGATAAAATGTTCATTTGCAAATATAGATACATGTTTTCGTTTTGTTCTTCCGATCCTTTCTTTATTTGCTAAAGATGAGATGGATGGCAAGACAAACAAAAATTCTCTGAACAAACCAAATACTGCAAAAGAGAAGACCTTGGCTTGATTATACATGCATCATTATTTCTAACAACGAACTCTACTTCCAAAATCATACAAGAGTTGCACTCATATTTTCATCACATACAATATCAAGAGTAACATCTAGATTGTGAAAATGCCTTATTCTGGATGCCTATGATTACCGCTCATATGACAGGACAAAACTCATTTCTGCCTGATCATGTTCATTGATATGCAGTGTAAATCTGACAGACCTATGTAAAGGACACAAGCTTTTACGGTGCTTCATGGTGTATATGGGAAATTATGAAAGAAACCAAAGACCCACCTCTGTGACCATGGACAAGCCAATGAAGTAGGAGATCACGCAGATGATGGCAATGAACACTTCACGTCTGTATGCTCTGCGCAGGAAGCTGGGGTACAGATCTACAACGGAGGTTATGAAACCCTCCACGCCTACAAACTGCAACAGTGACAAGGGAGATCACCTGACCTTTGACATATGCCACTTCGCTCAGGTGAGGAAAACTACAACATACTCTTCATCAAATCTCTTTTACTTTCAGAATATTTGACAGATCCTCCAATTCCTAGCTTCCTTTCTTCTCTTGGGATCTGATCATGACAAAATGCTCTATCGTCTAAATACAAGACTTCCATATTCTATCATGTTGGGTTTTATGTTTTAAACAGACAAACTGGAATCTCAAAATTTCTCATGATAAGAACTAGACGCTTTCCTTTTTGAGTGAGCAAAAGAAAAGAAAACACTGTTGTTAATTTTCTCTTCTATGTATTTCTGCTCATATTTTGTACAAATTTTTCCTACCTGATCAAGACATAATTTATTTTCTCTTAGCCTTAATGCACTTATGTTGGCATGATAAAAGCATGCAAAATCATATAACATACTACTGTTTTAGAATAGATGTACACTTTACAAAACTGACATAGATTTATTACAATTCTGATCCTACAGTATGCTTCTTATTCTCATATTGATCTGTATGACAACCCTTTCATATAACTTAGTCATGTAACTTAATTGTTTTCAAAATATGAACCATTTATCTACTATCATCAATATCCCTCTCCATTGTTTTAAATAGTTCATTTATTATCATGAAACCCAGTCTCTCTTGTGAGTAGCCATTCATGAACAATCATGAATACCACTTGCTGTTGTTTTTAACTATTCCTGTTCTGTCATAAATAGCATTCGCATCAGTTGATCAGTTGTTGTGGAAAGGACTCATGATTGTGAGGTTGTGGGTTCAATTCCCATCAGAGCCTTATATTTGCGGGATTTTTCTGCACCAGCCAGCTCCTACTCAGACAGAGTTTGCTATAGGCTCAACTGGGAAGACTGGGACACACAGTAGAGTTTAATCCCTTCATAGATACGTCTCTCTGAGTGTTGCTCACATTTGCTGACCAACAAAGCTGGAAACTAGATCTCTCAGGATTGGCTGGCATCAGAACGTATTATGGAAGTAAGCTTAAAGTACAGTCCTATCAAGCAGTTTCTGACCAGAATGGAAATCGGCAGCATCATCTTCATTCTCATCAATAAGGACGGAAAAAAAAAAGAGTCTCAAATTCTGTTGCCTTTTACGCTCTGCTTTCAGGGTGACCTCAGTTTTGATTTCCTTTGGATGTGAATTCCCTTTGGGGAGATGTGGTCAGCGTCAACAGTACTGGCCAATTCAAGGGGACTGTTGTTGGATGGATGTGGTGGCACCCTCCAGAGGGAGAGCTAACTCATGCCAGCTCTGTGACCTAGCAATTATTGTCGTCAGAAGCGGGCTTAGTAGGTGGTGTCCTGCATATGTTGGAACAGAATAGGCCCCAATGAACATTACTGAAGTGACTCAGCAGCAGTGCAGTGTCTCCCCTGATGGGTTGTCTCATGACGACTTGACACTGACTGCTCCCTGTGTTGCTGGTGCCGGGGCTGTGGCGGAACAAGCCAGGCTGAGACCGTGGACAGGGAAATGGAATGAGGGCAGCATGGGTGTATTATCACTGGAGTGGTATGGAAGATGAGACAACAACAAAAATGTACTATCATGAATACCGTTCAGTGTTGTTCTTAACAAGTCATGTAGTATATCATAAATACCAATCAATATGCCTCTCTGTTGCTTTAATACTCCATCTACTATCATCAATACCCTTCTTGTCTTGCTATTTAAGAGTTTATGAACCATTATCAATACCAATCTCTGCTGCTTTTAACAGTGCATGTACAAAACCACTTGCTGTTGTTCTAAAACAAGTTATCTGCTGTCATCAATACTGCTCTGTGCTACATATCAACAATTCATCTATACTACCTGATACCGCTCTCTACTGAACATGAACCATTCCATTACACCATATTGACTTGCTTGACTGGGATTATCACATCTTAACCATCATGTCTCTCGTGCAGCCACTTGTGACAACAGTTTGAATACTGAACAATCAGCCACCATCTCATTGCAGGCAACTATACTCCCCTACTGCCAAGGCAGTCAAGCAGCTCCGACTTGAAAAGTTCCCTTACCTCTATGTTGATATGGCATTCACTCTATATACAATTTATACTTGTGTGCAATCTATATACAATTCATACTTGTGTGCACTCTATGTACAAAACATGGCTGTGTGCAGTATATTTCTGGGCCGTGTACACATGACTAACTCTACTCCATAATGTTTATACGTATATGATATTTATATCTGGACCCATATGGAAATATATCAGTTACCCATGACATTCTCAGCTGGCCTTTCTAAATAAGGCTGGGGTGTGATAAGATTCAATAAGTCTTGATTTTTTTTGTATGCTAAATTGCAGAAATTAATAATTCAGATTCATGGCAATATATATTGTTCAGTTCTTCCTGAATCTTTTAACAATGACGTGAAAGACTGAATGGAGGCGTTTGTTTGGGGTTGTCATTGAGGAGGAGGGATGTGTGTGTGGGGGGGGGGGGTGGGGGGGGGTGGAGGATATTTTCTTTCTTTGTGACATCAGAACCATGGTCTTGATGTCTTAAAAATGAGTAATGCAGGAAGCCTCAGAGGCGGCAGAGTGATCTCCCTGAGGAGCATCTGACCCGAGAGAGGCAACTGACCTGACTGTCCAGGCCCAGCAGGATGAGCATGAAGAAGAACATGGCCGACCACAGGGGAGCCACTGGCAGCTGGGCCACAGCCTCTGGGTAAGCAATGAAGGCCAGGCCGGGTCCTGCAGTGAACACAACAGTCTCATCATGTAAGCAATGAACGTCAGGCCGGGTCCTGCAGTGAACACAACAACAGCATCATGTAAGCAATGAAGGCCAGGCCGGGTCCTGCAGTGAACACAACAGTCTCATCATGTAAGCAATGAACGCCAGGCCCGGTCCTGCAGTGAACATGACAACAGCATCATGTAAGCAATGAACATCAGGCCGGGTCCTGCAGTGAACACGACAACAGGATCATGTAAGCAATGAACGCAAGCTGGGTCCTGCAGTGAACACAACACTGATCATGTAAGCAATGAACGTCAGCTGGGTCCTGCAGTGAACACAACACTCTCATCATGTAAGCAATGAATGCCAGGCCCGCTCCTGCAGTGAACACAACACTCATTATGTAAGCAATGAACACCAGGCCCGGTCCTGCAGTGAACACTACAACAGCATCATGTAAGCAATGAACGCCAGGCCAGGTCCTACAGTGAACACAACACTCTCATTATGTAAGCAATGAATGCCAGGCCGGGTCCTGCAGTGAACACAACAACAGCATCATGTAAGCAATGAGCGCCAGGCCGGGTCCTGCAGTGAACACAACAGTCTCATCATGTAAGCAATGAACGCCAGGCCGGGTTCTGCAGTGAACACAACATCTCATTATGTAAGCAATGAAAGCCAGGCCAGGTCCTGCAGTGAACACAACAGTCTCATCACGTCTTGACACAATGTGCAGTTTCACAGAGACCAATAGGGTTTTAACACAAGCCAAACCAGAGCTGAGAAAACAATATACACTCCGGAGGGTGCAGAGGTCTGTCAAGGGCCTAAGGACCTTGGATCCGCCCTTTAATGTAGATCCGCACCACCAATCCTCATTCCCACATTTCAATGGGTTTGTCCTAAAGACACAGTCCATGTTCCGCGATGTGTCAGTGAAATCAGTTCAGCGGTTTGTGAATCATTTTACTGAAGAGATTCTGGTCTTTCCTTAAATCCCAATCCCCAACATGAATCTTGTGCAACAGGTCATCCTCAGGCCATATTCCAGTCTTCCACAAAGTTTAGTTAAAAATCCATTCAGTAGTTTTGGTACTAATAGACACACAAACCAAACAGCAGACACAGGTGAAAACATTACCTCCTTGTCAGAGGTGATGGCATATTTGTAATGAATAAATAAACAGGTAAAAAAAAATCCTTCAATAAACAAATCTCCTCACCAATGTCATATCAAGCAGGTTTCTTGTTCGGCTTTTGTACTCCCAGTTCTTATAGAACAGGAAGTACTTTACAATGGGAACGAAGAAATGCTCTCTGTGTGTGTGTGTGTGTGTGTGTGTGTGTGTGTGTGTGTGTGTGTGTCTGTCCATCCGTGGTCAAAATGTGTTCCACTCGCTCCAGACAAAACTACTGGGCCGCTCTTTCTGAAAATTTGTAGGTTGCTCATTATGGGTCATGGATGATGCCCAATGTTTTATTTTACCGTTATAGCTGTTACTAACAGCTATAACGGCCCATAACGTTTTTTCTTCTTTATGGAATATCTATATCTCAGAAGGTACCTGGCCGATCTTTCTGAAAATTTGTAGGTATGTTCATTATGGGTCACGGAGTATGCCCGATGTTTTATTTTACCATTATAGCCGTTACTAATGGCTATAAAGGTCCATAATGGTTTTTCATCTTTATGGAATATCTCAGAAAGTACTTGGCCAATCTTTCTGAAAATTTGTAGGTGTGTACATTATATGTCCCAGATGATGCCCGATGTTTTAGTTTACCGTTATAGCTGTTACTAATGGCCCATAATGTTTTTTTTTTAAATGGAATATCTCAGAAAGCACTTGGCTGATCTTTCTGACAATTTGTAGGTATGTTCATTATGGGTCACGGATCATGCCCAATGTTTTATTTTACCGTTATAGCCATTATTAATGGCTGTAACGGCCCACAATGGTTTTTCTTCTTTATGGAAAATCTCAAAAAGTACTTGGCTGATCTTTCTGAAAATTTGTAGATATGTTCATTATGGGTCACAGATGATGGCCCATGTTTATCAGAATAGCCGTTACTAATGGCTATAATGGCCCAAAATGGTTTTTCCTCTTTACGGAATATCTCACACATATTCATGATAAACTAGGAGTACGTTTATATGCTTTGCATCTTGTGTTGTTTTTTTTTTACCTAAGTTCATTCAACCCTGTGCCCACGTAACGCTCAGGCACCAGTCAACAACAATGGTGCAATGGTGATGTGTTCCAAACAGTATCACTCCAAAACTATGCAAGTTACCTTTTCAGATTTGACCAAAAAAGAAAAGCTAAGTTACTTTTTTTCAGATTTGACAAAAAAAGAAAAGCTTTGTTTATGATTTCTCAAAGTTGTGAAGTCTTTGGTCAAAAACTGAGTCTACCTTTTATATTTAAACATGGAGCTATGTAAAATGAAAAATAAATGTCTGTGATCAAACATGGAGTTATGTAAAATGAAAAATAAATGTCTGAGTTTGTCAATGCATCATTAGTCCAAAGGATTTTAAAATGTTGCCAAAGAAGTAATTCAACTTTGATTGTGAATTTTTTCACATCATGGTGTCATAGTTTTCCAGACATTTAGAGCTGAAATGAAGTACCCAGTTCATTTATTTATAACAGAAGTCTAAAAGCGCATCGTCTTACATGAAACTGTAGTATCTTGCTGTACAATCACTTGGAGATAACCATGTAACTTTATTTTTCTCTCTCGACCAAATCGTTATTTGGAGTAAAAGAGTTTAAATAAGTACCCCTTCTCTTCGAGCAGATCATTTAAACTGATCGGAAGAGGCTGCTCAGGATGTAAACTCAGAAGGGTTGAACGGGTTAAAAAGGAACCATCTGACAAATATTTACATCAACCACACAAATATTTACATCAACCACACCATCTTGGAAGCAGATTTTTCTTGCAGGAGTTAATCAATGTTTTGAAAATGATCAGCAGGAAGTACAACCTTTCAGAGTAGTTGGTTCTGCGTTGTTTATAACTGGTGATGAATGTCACAACTTACTGTTTTCTTTTTCTAACCTGTTAGTAACTGTGAGAACTTGTAATACATACACTGTCATTTCCTGTTTCAATTTCACTGATAATGGTAGCAGTTGTTCTAACACATTACATTTTTTGTTATTCACTGATAATGATATTAAGTGTTGCAATAAACTGTATTTTCTTTTTCTTAATTGTCGATAATAGTAATAAATGTTGCAATATACTGCACATTCCTTTTCTATTTTTTCCAATGGTTATAATTGCTGCAACATACTATGTTTTCTTTATTTGATTTATTAGTAATGGTGATGATTATTAGAGAACACCAAAATTTCTGAGTTATAGGCCAATATCTTTTCCCTCAACTGTCACCCTTGAGGCTGCTACACCAGTGGTGGCCTATTCATGTTTTTTTTCTTCTGAAACTGAAAATTAATGTCTGAAAATTGATTACTGTTCTTCGTCCTTCTGCAATTTCCTGTTTCAATTGATGCTGCTTTGTGATCAAATTTGAAATTCAGCAACTTACAGATTTTCAATTCCACCCACAGCTGGTTACATTGATGTCCACTTCCATGAATTTCTTGTCTGTACTTTTTCCTTTTTTTTTTTGGTCTGCAGTTACACATTTGAACAGTAGGCAGAGAATTACTGACTATTTGCTTTGGTGAAAGCCTCACAAAACTGACGTATTAGGTCCTTGATGAAAGGAACTAAGTGAATGACCTGACTGTAAAGCCACTGAACCAAGAATTGGCAAATTATCGCCCTCTGGTGGAAGGCAGTGCAAACAGACACCTCAGTTTTAAATGCATGTGAAAACAGAACAGAAATGTGACAACCGCCAATATGATATGGACACTGTCCATTAGCACTATCCCTGCGTAGGCATGCAGCGTGAGTTTTCCCCCCTCCTGCACTCAGCTGCTCACGCTACAACCCCTGCCTAAGTAGTGACTTTGGCATTTTAAAAATTTATTTTACGTTTTATGTTTGGTCCGTGTTAACATCATGTTTGGTATGTCTGAAAAGAAGAAATCAGGGACTTTTAGATGAATGTACTTTCACAATTCTAAGAGATCCTGCGTTGACACAACGCACGGATAAATAAAGTAACCAAAGCACACAGAAATAAAAACAAGTGCAGAGTTTGACGATCAATGTTTAGTAATGGGATGAAGGCAAATTGATACAAAAAAGCACTCACCTAATATACTCATGGATATGGCGCTTTTCACTATCAGTTAATATCCATTTTTAAACAATTTCACAGAATTTGGGCTACAGAGATTTTGCGAGTCAAGCGCCTGTGTGTGTGTGTTACTGAATCAGTTGAATCGGTAATTTTTGCCATTGTAATCAAGAACATCTTCAAATGGACGTTCCTCATCTTCCCTATCATCTCCACTGTCGATCGACTCTCCTTTGTTATCGGAACCGCCTTGAATACATTCTTCAATAACTTGTTCTAAAGAAATGACTTGCCGGTGCCGAGCTGACATTTTGACTAGCAGACGAAATGCCGGTGCTAGAAACGCGGTCAGTTCAAGTCAGAAAAACCCCAGCGAGGGATTTTTTGTTTCAGCTGCAGATAGCGAACGTGAACTTTGCTTGAACTTAAGAACTAGGGCATGTCAGGCTACCAGGAGCCCTCTACTAGGTTCTGGCAGGAGTTATTTCTCTTAGACCGTTAGAGGGTTGAAAACAAAAATTTTTCAAAATAAGAACACATGGACATGTGCGCGCCATAGACAACAGAGCTCTCAGTCAGCACACGGCACCGTGCGTGCCGTAGGCAGCAGAGCTCTGAACAATGCACAGCTTAAAGTTAAAGCCACCTGAAAACATACACTGAGCTTAAAAAAAAAAAGAAAAGAAAAAAAAAGTGAAAACAATGTACATCAAGATAAAAGAGGCGAGAAAGACTTATTACCAGACTCTGCCACATCAGCAACATCCAGACCCTGCTTGACAGCCATGAAGCCCAGGATGGAGAAGATGACGAAGCCAGAGAGAAAACTGGTGAAGGAGTTGATGACAGCAAAGCACACACTGTCCCTGTAACAACACATGGTCAACACCACAGTCAGTATCATGTGCAACTGCCACTGCTAACCATGACCCCTGTATGATCTGAAGCTTGATGCACAATGCATTGCTGTCAAAATGAAAATTTGAATGAACAAAATACCTTTTTAAAATGTAAATACACACCCCACGCTCATAATTCTGTGTCTACTGAATCCAAGTTATGAATAAAATAAAGTAATACTGTTGACATAACATGTATAGAACATCTTTTCATCACACATATTTCCCCACCCCCACCCCCCTTCCTCTCTACTCACCACCTTGTGCCCCTCCCCAGCCCAACCTTTTGTCATCCTCTACACACACACACACACACACACACACATACACATACACATATGTATATACACGCACACACCCTTGAACGAAATGGAAACAAACAGCTATCATAGACAGCTAAAATGCTACATGCTATTGGAACTGCCATTATTTGTCACTTTTCCTGACTAAAGTAACTATTTGGTAGTAGTACTGGCACTTTTCTTTGCAGCAAGTTATTTACAAATGCGTACTGGAGTTGTAAACTGATCAATAAGTATGAAGACCTCAAATTTGCGGGCTCCACACAGCTTGCGCTTACATCAAAGTGCATTCTTACCAATCTGCATCATTCAAGCAGGGTCAGCAATTGAGTAATGTCAGCTTTAGCTCACCACTGTCAGAGACAATGAACATAATAACACACCCAACATAATTTGCCGTGAACACGAAGTACACAGACAAGCCAGGATTGGTATTCAAGCAGCAGGGGCAAAAACAAAACAAAAGACAGAGTAAAAAGAAACAAACCAACAAGGGACAGAGTTAACTCTTTCATCCCTACAACCTGCCCGATGTTTTAGTTTACCGTTATAGCCGTTACTAACGGCTGTAACGGCCTGTAACGGTTTTTCTTCTTTATGGAATATCTCAGAAAATACCTGGCCGACCTTTATGAAAATTAGCAGGTATGTTCATTATGGGTCACAGATGATGCCCAATGTTTTAGTTTACCCGGTTATAACCATTACTAATGGCTGTAACGGCCTGTAACGGTTTTTCTTCTTTATGGAATATCTCAGAAAGTACTTGTCCGATCTTTCTGAAAATTTGTATGTATGTTCATTAATGGTCACGGATGATGCCCGATGTTTTAATTTACCCCGTTATAGCCATTACTAACGGCTGTAATGGCCTGTAACAGTTTTTCTTCTTTATGGAATATGTCAGAAAGTACGTGGCCGATCTTTCTGAAAATTTGTAGGTATGTTCATTATGGGTCACGAATAATGAGTGATGTTTTAGTTTACTGTTATAGCCATTACTAACAGCTGTAACGGCCTGTAACGGTTTTTACTCTTTATGGAATATCTCACGCATATTCAGGATATACTGGGAGTACGTTTATGTGCTTTGCATCTTGTTTTTCTCTAAATCCAGGAATTAACGGAATACTCCTTTTATAAGAACCTAGGAACAAGAGGAAGTAATGGTTCATTGAAAAGTGGGAATGAAAGAGTTAAAAAAAACAACAACAAAGGACAGAGTAAAAAAAGTGTTAATGTCTTGCATCAACCAGCCAACAACAAAAGCCCTGAAGAAATACAAACCATATAGAAAAAGAAACAGAAACAGTTTGAGAAAGCGAGTGAAAGCATAAAAAAGAAAAGGAAAAGGCATTCAGTCTTAGCAGAGGTCTGGGTAGGTTATCAATGCTGACCTGAATACGTTGTGTCCAAACTTGTTGTAGCTTCCCAGCGCAGTCAGTGTTCCCAGAGAGATGGAATAGGAGAAGAAGATCTGGGTGCCAGCATCCACCCACACCTGTCAGCCAACAATCAACATCAAGGGCGTTGAATCACCTGGCTATCTTCAAGACTGATCTCCACAGCATTATCTAGTTTCTATCAGGCATACATGATGTACAAACCACATGCAATATCACACATTTTGTTTTCAATTACACTAACATCACCCACTTCAGTGCACACTGGTGTGACTTACGTTTGTATTTTCAGGTGCTAAGGATGTTTGACAATGAACCTGATGATAACAGAGTTCCAGTCATGACAGTGAAGGACTGTGACCCCAGCCCTATTGTCCTAGCTCTGCTGTACAATCAAGTACTGACGCTGTTGGGGACAGGATGAAACCAGCATCCAAACAGCTGCTTTTGAGCTGGCAATACACTCTTTGGAAACGGACAAATAAGGAGCTCTCATCACCATGGGTGTATTTCACACCGATGCTACCCACCCCTCTGCATGCCTGACCTCAGCCAACTTCCTCCAAGGGAACTGGGTCATGCTGGTCGGTCAGGCACATGCAGTGCTGAAATACACTTGAAAACACTTGTAGCCCTGTTCTGTTCTGGAAGGTCATGGAAGACCATCCTATTATGGTCCTTCACTAGCACTCAGGGGACCGCAAAGAACAACATCAGTGTGGAAGTCTGAAAGTCATCCATGGTGTCTCTTTAAGCCTTTCACTCCTGGCCGCGGATATAGCCGCGGTTCAAGGGTCATCGCATAATTGGATCATCTGACCGGTCACATGATATTGTTTACTTGCTTGCAAATGGCGGCTCCCATACAGCGTGTTTGAAGCGATTTCTCAGCAAGTTTTGGGTCGATTTTGATGCAGTTTTTAGCGTTTTGTAAAGCGAAAATTAGTCGAGCAGATCAACATGGTGCCAGAAGATTTACTACCAAAGAGGTGGTGAGAATTGTGTTTGAAACGCCATACAACGGTGAAATTAGCAACGACGAAAGTGAAAGGAAAATGAAGGTGATGTGGTTGTCGATCATCCTGACAATGAGTCAAGAGATTCGGATTACCGGGATGAGGATATTGATCTACCAAGTACATCGACAGGTAGGAGGGGGCATGGTCGTGCTGGTAGTGGGCGTAGCTGAGGACGTGATAGGAGAGGAAAACATTGTTAAAATGTGACACAAAAATTGTTAGAGTGTGATGCCAGTGACAGTGGTTGACAACACTTGTTATGTTAATTTTTTGCCAGTTTTTTTGTATGACAGGTGAAGTGCTAGTAAACGTCGCATCTCTAGCCGGCACTGACATGCATTACTCAATGCATCCCTGAACACACCGTGTGCTTTTTTTTTTAGTAAATAATTGCACTTGGTTGTTACGTCCTATAGATTTGTGCACATTTCAGTACCATTTCCACCTATGATATAGTGAGACTTGAATTTCCATGGATTTTTTTTCAAAATATTGTTTCTTTTTTCTGAAAATCTTGGTTATCTTCCCATGATTGTGAGTTATCTCATCCTGTCAACATGGAACATATAATAATTATATTCTCCATTCATTTTCCTTCAAGAAAATGTATACTTCTGTATGCTTTAGAGCAGTACTTGAATTTTTGCGATTTTTTTTTGTAAGGTTGGTGTTTTTTTCCAAAAAATTACAAATAGTTCTGGGAGTCAAAGGGTTAACCTCTGCCCAGGGCTACGACAGATGATGAAGATGATCAATTAATTTGGATGCCTCTACAACCTCTAGTCTGGGCTGCTACAGGTGATAAAGATGATGAAGAATCAATTTTGCCGCCTCTTCAATCTCTATTCTGGGCTATGACAGATGGCAAAGATGATGAAAAATTAATTTTGATGCATCTACAACCTCCATTCACAGCTATGACAGATCATGAAGATGATGAAGAATTAATTTTGATGCCTCTACAATCTCTGTTTAGGGCAACGACAGATGATGATGAACTGATGAAGAATTTTGATGCCTCTACAATCTCTGCTCAGGCTATGACAGATGATGATGAACTGATGAAGTGAGTTCTAACCTGTCTCCAAAACAGAGGGGAGGATGAATGCAGCTTGGCTCAGAGTTAAAGACTGGAATCATCAGTAGGCCAGATGAATGGAGACTGGTGAGCAGCTGTACTCTGGACTTTTTGTGCAGTCATTTCTGTGTGCTCTACTGTCTACACTGCTTTCTGTCCCAGTGCATCTGAACTGCACTGTCTGGATGAAACCTGAAGTGTTTCATGTCTGATGAAACCTGCAGGGTTTTATGTCTGATGAAACCTGAAGTGCATTATGTCTGATGAAACCTGAAGTGCATTATGTCTGATGAAACCTGAAGTGTGTTATGTCTGATGAAACCTGAAGTGCATATGTCTGATGAAACCTGAAGAGCATTATGTCTGATGAAACCTGAAGTGCATTATGTCTGATGAAACCTGAAGTGCATTATTTCTGATGAAACCTGAAGTGCGTTATGTCTGATGAAACCTGAAGTGCATTATGTCTGATGAAACCTGAAGTGCGTTATGTTTGATGAAACCTGCAGGGCTTTATGTCTGATGAAACCTAAAGTGCATTATGTCTGATGAAACCTGAAGTGCATTATGTCTGATGAAACCTGAAGTGCGTTATGTCTGATGAAACCTGAAGTGCGTTATGTCTGATGAAACCTGAAGTGCGTTATTTCTGATGAAACCTGAAGTGCATTATGTCTGATGAAACCTGAAGTGCATTATGTCTGATGAAACCTGAAGTGCGTTATGTCTGATGAAACCTGAAGTGCGTTATGTCTGGGTTGAAATGTCTGATGAAACCTGAAGTGCATTATGTCTGATGAAACCTGAAGTGCGTTATGTCTGATGAAACCTGAAGTGCATTATGTCTGAATGAAACCTAAAGTGCCTTATGTCTGGGTGAAACCTGAAGCTTTATGGCTGAATCAAACTTTAGGTGGTTATATCTAGATAAAACCTGAAGTGCTTTATGTCTGATGAAACCTGAAGTGCATTATGTCTGATGAAACCTGAAGTGCGTTATGTCTGATGAAACCTGAAGTGCATTATGTCTGAATGAAACCTAAAGTGCCTTATGTCTGGGTGAAACCTGAAGCTTTATGGCTGAATCAAACTTAAGGTGGTTATATCTAGATTAAACCTGAAGTGCTTTACATCTGAATAAAACCTCAAATACTTTATACCTGAACAAAACCTAAAGTACTTTATATCTGAATAAAACCTCAAATACTTTATACCTGAACAAAACCTAAAGTACTTTATATCTGAATAAAACCTAAAATACTTTATATCTGAATAAACCCTAAAGTACTTTATAGCTGAAAAAAAAACTAGAATACTTTATATCCGAATCAAACCTAAAATACTTTATATCTGAATCAAACCTAAAGTACTTTATATCTGAATAAAAAAAAACTAAAGTACTTTATATCTGAATAAAACCTAAAGTACTTTATGTCTGAATAAAACCTGAAGTTCTTTATGTCTGGACAAAACCTGAAGTGCTTTATTTCTGGATTGGACTTTTCAGTCTGGAAGGCTTTATTTCTGAATAAAGTGAACTGTCAAGTCTGAGATGCTTGTTTTCTGGAGGAAATGGACTTTTCAATCTGAAGTGCTTTACGTTTGGATGACAGAGGCTTTCCAGTCTTAAGTGCCTTATTTCTGGATGAAACAGACTTTTCCATATGAAGAGCTTTGTTTCGGGATGAAAAGGACTTCTCAAAGTGAAGTCCTTTATATCTGTATGAAACAGACATTTTAATCTGAAGTGCTTTATTTCTGGGTGAGATAGACTTTTCAACCTGTAGTGCTTCAATTCTCGATGGAACAAGCTTTTCATTCTGTAGTGTTTTATTTCTAGGTGAAATGGACTTTCTAATGCGGAAAGCTTTACCTCTGAATGAAACAAACTTTTCAATCTAAGTGCTTTATTTTTGGATGAATCAAACATTTCAATCTGAAGTGTTTTACTTTTGGATGAAACAAACATTTCATCTGAAATATTTTATTTTTGAATGAAAAGGACCTTTTCAATTTGTAAATTTATTTCTGGATAAAAGAAACGTTCCTATCTGCAGAACTTTATTTCTGGATGAAACAATTTCTTTCAATCTGAAGAACTTTATTTCCAGATGAAACAAACTTTTCTATCTGAAGAACTTTATTTCTGGACGAACAAACTTTTCTTTCTGAAGTGCTTTACTTCTGGATGAAACAAACTTTTATATCTGAAGAACTTTATTTCTGGATGAAACGAACTTTCCTATCTGAAGAACTTTAATTCTGGATGAAACAAACTTTCAATCTGAAATGCTTTATTTCTGGATGATATGGACTTTTGAAGTGCCAATTTTTTTTCTGGATGAAACAATTTCCCATTTTAAGTGCTTTCCTTCCACATAAAACAGACCTTTCAATCTGAAGTGCTTTATTTCTGGACAAAATGGAGTTTTCAATTGGAAATACTTTATTTCTGGATAAAATGGACTTTTCAATCTGAAGGACTTTATTAAAGGAAAAAATGGATGTTTAAATCTAAAGTTCTTTATTTCAAGATGAAACAGACTTTTCAATCTGAAACGCTTTATTTCTGGATTGAAATGGACCTTTCAATCTGAAGCACTTTATTTATGCATGAAATGAGTGTTTCTAACAAACCAAGGGATGTCTTGCAGTCTGCAAATCAGAGATCATTCAATATCTTCCTGTCCAGGAGAAGACCATGCTGATTACCTGAGCGTCCAGCAGACGGCCCCACTCCGGCAGTAGATAGTACTTCAGGCCAGTCCCTGCTCCTTCCAGAGTGACACCTCGTATCAGCAGCACAAACATCAGCACATAGGGACTGGTCGCCGTGAAATACATAACCTGTGAAGAACAACACAAACACATGCTTCATTCTCTGCTGTGGAAATGATGGGTAACCTGTTTTAAAAATCATTGTCAAGACATTATTTATACTGTCAAACTTGTCAATTTTATCATAACAGAAACATAACACTGGTACAGTGTAACTGTGGTGTCGATGGAAATAGGTTCCCTTTATTCTTGGGATATGTACTTCAGTGGAGAAAAAGCATAGGTAAAAAATAAAATTGTGACATAATGCCACCAGAATTATCCATAACCTTACAATATTGGCTTTATTCCTCGGTGAAAATTTACTCTGATCACAGGATACAGGAACTAGAATTAACTGATCCTCCGACACCACAAATATAAAAAAAGAATCACATTAAACAAATTGAAAATCGAGGTCAATCAGAACACAAACAGGGCAAAGTCTGTGGAACCACAATAAAACTTTTAACAGAGAAAACTCCGTGCCCATACACAAATGAACAGGCAACAAAGCCTCCATCTGATTGGCTGACCTACACTGCTGAACTGAACCAATCCCTACCAGGGCTAAACCATCTGTATATACTTCAGTAGAGGAAAGCAACATTGGAAAAAAGAAACGTTTAAAACTAATAATAATAACCACGCATGAACTATGTTTTGTTTCAAACGGGTCCGGTGATCACCTTTCCGGAGGACTTAATGCCCTTCCATATGCAGAAATACACGATGATCCATGCGAGTAACAAGCACAGGGCCAGGTCCCACTTGATGGAGCCAGGCTCTCCCACACCAGAACTCAAGGCCAGCACCTTGCGCCTGAGGAAATTTAGGTGTTCGCTAGAGATCCAGTCAGGAGGCAAATTGGAAAAGTAGGGGGCACCTCAAGGGATAGCAGTGTTCTTGGCTGTGTGTCTGCATTCAGTTTTGCCTGGTCTGGGGAGGGTTGGTTGGCCTGCTTGCGTTGCCTGTTTGTCAGCATGCAATTCTTGTGTTCAACGTGTGTGGGGAAAAAATGCATGCAAAGGCTGAGAGGTTTGTGAGGCCAGAGCCATGCCGACTGCGGCAAAATAAACTCTTCCAACTGCTAACAGTGTGCATGGCATAAACTGTCATGCCAACAGATCAGCAAAGTGCTTCAGTGATAACCTAGTCTGGTGAAACGTCCAACGACAACATCATTTCACTCTACATGTACCCAAAGAGACCACTAGATCAGTCTCCCTTACCATCCTTTAACCCTCCTTTACATGCCTCACTACAAACCCATGTCACATACCTGACCACTAATCTGGTCTACAGTCCTTAATCCCTCATGTACTTAGACTTGACCACTCAAAAATCATGCCTGGTCAGTGGGGACTAAACCAATGAAAAGAATGGATGGTGTGGGATTAAATGGGAAATAAAATACACTAAGCATAAATGAGAAGCAGCAAACAAACTATAAAAAATTGTTTTAAAAAGAAAATGTTCTCACAAACTGTTACTTTTTCTCCCTGTTCCTTCCTAAACTATTTAACAGAAGGCTGATGTGAAACAAACCAAACTTTTAACAGCCTTAATTATAATCCCAAAGAATCTGTGACTAAAAAAATCCTTTGGACTAAACTGACAATCATAACACTGAAATGACCAATGCAAAACAGCTGAAGAACGCGCTGACTGTTGTAGCATCTAACTCTGCGGTGGCATGTTGCCGAACCATCAAGCACAAAATGCTGAACAGGTCGCCAACAGACTGGCATCCAGATAAGATCTTTCACATATAAGCTGTCAAACGCCTGACAAAACGCAGACATCCCAAACCATAGAAATCAACCAATCATAAACAATACAAAATGAAAACATCAATTACATAATTGCAGTCTCACCTCTGATACGGGTTTGTATGAATACCTCAGATTTTGCCTAACAATTGATCACTAATTTACCGTAAACTCTTCCGTACCCCACAGGAGGTGGGCTAGGGGGGTCGCCGGCTAGACAAAAGACATATAAAGCAAAAAATATGGTTCAAGTCAATGCATACAGCATCATTAGGAGCGGGTGAAAAAGTCAAGCATTATAACCAACAACAGCATTCAGGCAATTAGTATAAATGGCAAAGTATAGAACAGAAAATGAACTGAAAGCTTCAGCTGTGATTGTGGGCCAGCAAAGGCAAAGGGCAAAACAAAGGGACACATGGGTATATAAAGAGAGATCAGCTCAGTCAAATGAACAGTACAGCTAGTCACAACCAACACACAGACGGTCTCACCCCCCCCCCCCCCCCCAACCACTCCCAGTGCCCCTCCTGTACCATCCTTTAAACAATGTTTCATCCAAGGGCAGCTAAGACAAGCATCCAATAGCTCTACTGCAGTAGGGACAAATCATGGAAGGAGAACATGGAAGGGAAAAAACAGCAATCCCAACAACACTCCAGTCAACATACTGTAGTGTAATATCTAGATGCATTATTCTAAAACCATTTTTCCGACTAACACTGCACTACAAAAATTCATGAAAAATAACCTGACAATTCAAAATGTACCCATCATAAATGATAAAATGATAATTCCTAAAAACAGACTGCTGACATCAAGAGCCTTCGGTCCTGTGCCCCATATAAAAAGCAAGAAATCAACGAACAAGATGGCAATACGACGACAATGACCATGATGTTGACGATCAATATTCTTACTGGATAGTTCAGCTTTCAAATGGCTGTGAAAGCTGGAAGCAGTACTATTATAACTTCTACTGAGTTATAACTTCTACTGAGAACAGGACAGGAATGATATTCTCATAAAAAAAAAGATGAAAATGAATTTCACACCATAACTGACAAAAGCTGAAAAGATCAAATTGTTGTTGATAATCACAAAAGGGAGAGAAGAAAGTTGAGGAAAAGAACAGCATTGACATGCATCAGATGGTAAATTACAATCGTCCAGATAATAGAGAACATAACTAGGCTGCATATCCATACACTTAGTGCAAGAGTGTGTATCTAAATGTAATAAATAAATGAATGTTTTTATACGATAGCTGGAATTGAATTATGACTGTGCACAGTGACGTATATATTTTAATGTAATTATTACTATGTACTCATGTGTGAATACTAATAAAATTGATTTTCCAAAATCAATTACATCAAAACCTTGCTTTGGGATTAACTGAAATACTGTGTTAATTTTTCACACACAAAAATTGTGATCAATATGCAAGCAAGAGATCATGTGTGTCTTGAGGCAGGAAGACTGGAAAGGCAAATCATAAAAGAGTAAATCATGAGCTATAAGCTTGCATGAGATCATGTGTGTCTGGAGGCAGGAAGACTGGAAAGGCAAACCAACATAAAGTAAATCATGAGCTATAAGCTTGCATGAGATCATGTGTGTCTGGAGGCAGGAAGACTGGAAAGGCAAACCAACTGAAAGTAAATAATGAACTCTAAGCCTGCTTGAGATAATATGTGTCTGAAGGCAGCAGAATGGGAGAGGCAAATTAACAAGAAAGTAAGCAAGAAGACATGACATATCTGAACATCAAAATAAACAAAACATTGTATGTTTGCACATACATTATGTGAGTGTGTGTGTATATGTCTATGTAAGCACTTACAAAATACAACATGGACTCAAAGGGTGGATGGCAGGGTTCATCTGTTCCACCAAGAGAGGAGGATGTTCTATTAGAATCTAATGTAGGGGATGTGAGGTGGTTCACAGATGGGGCCGAGGGGGGAATGGTCTTTGATAAATTCTGTCATT
Source organism: Conus canariensis (assembly GCA_033310375.1). Classification (NCBI taxonomy): domain Eukaryota; kingdom Metazoa; phylum Mollusca; class Gastropoda; order Neogastropoda; family Conidae; genus Conus; species Conus canariensis. Next base: position 72,686,303 of record CM065728.1, on the reverse strand, counting down.
GTTGTGGTTAAACAGAGAAAAGCTCTTGTCAGTTTACTGATCAATGTCAAAATCAATTTAATTACTGTCAGTTTACCTCTGAAATCTCACTTTCTGATACAAACTGCGTTCATCTGTTGACGCAACAGCTTTACAAGATTGTCCTGTCAATAGCCAAAAGACATTAGGTGACAGATGCTTCTCGCATGCTGCCCCCTCCATCTGGAACACTATCCCTGCAGAAATAAGAGAAACTAATAACTCTGACTCCTTCAAACGCTCTCTTAAAACCCACATCTTCCAGAAAGTTTACAATTAGTTCATTTTGCTGTCAATCTATGGGCACGTGTGTTTTGTGTGTGTGTGTGTGTGTGTGTGTGTGTGTGTGTGTGTGTGTGTGTGTGTGTGTTTCTCTGTGTGTGTGTTTCTGTGTGTGTGTGTGCGTGTGTGTGTGGAAGGGTGTGTGTGTGTGCATGTGTGTGTGTGTGTGTGTGTGTGTGTGTGTGTGTGTGTGTGCGCGCGCGTTGTCTATTATTGCTTTAATTGTTTATATATATGGAATTTGTAATGGGCCGCATGCTCTGTTCAACAGAGAAGTGTGCACATAAAAATGTTCATTATTATTATTATTACATCCCCCCTCCCCCCATCCTTCCCCCTCCCCCTCTCCACATCTATTGTTCCCTACACTTGTTCCCGGCACAATCATCAACCTACTGCATATGAAAAGCAAACATAAGGAAAGAAAAGGAAAAAGAGTGAAAGAAAACAACCAACCAAATATAACAATGATTGTAAGAAAAAATGACAAAAAAAGAGTGGATAGTTTATGTAAAATATGAATAAAAGGGAAAAAAAAATGGCAGGAGGGGTAGGGAGTGGGGACAACATCCCACAAAGTAAAATTCAATACAAGTAAACAGAGACAGACAGACAGACAGACAGTCAGAGACAGAGACAGAGAGAGAGAGAGGCAAAGGTTTTCCAGTTCTATTCTTTACCAGGATGTTCGTCTTTTAAAATAAACGTCAAAGAAAGGTTGTCACTTGAAATGAATCCATGGGAATGAAGAAGGAACAGACCGAAGAGCAAAGGTCCACTAGCTATTTACCAAAAGTGGAACTAAGTCAGACAAAGCAATTCTGAGCTAATTCAGAGAAAGTACTTCTAACAACAGATACCTATGGTGTTTTGCCTACAGACTACAAACATCTGAGTGCACAAGCATACACACACACACACACACACACACACACCACACACACACACAACACACACACACACACACCATTTCCATACTACAGAAGGAATAAGGCTATCGTAGACATTGTAGTCTTGAGAGATGACTTGAAAGATGAAAGAGAATTAGACTCTGGTGAGAAAGAAAGGAAGCCTTTTGGACTCTGGAAGAATGAAACAACACACTCTGAGGGTTTTGGTATGAAAAGAAAGGAACAGGAAGCAGACAGACATCAGATAAAGAGCACAAGAACTGGGCAGGAGTGAACTGCTGTAGAAAATCAGAAAGATGTAAAAGAGCTTGACTATTCTGAGATCTGAAGCACAGCAAGTCAGTTCATGATCAGTAGGATTCTCTGCAAGAAGCAGTAAAGAAAATGAAGGAGAGGAGCAACATGAATGGATTTAGAACACCTGAAAAATCGGTCTGGCAGCATTATTCTGTATTTTCTGTAACTGATATATAAAACATATTTTCTACTAGCACAAGAGAGAGCCATTTCACTCATCAGTAACAGTACCAAATAATGCTGCCGGAGGTTACAGACAGTTGTACCAAGCTTTCCTGTCAGAAAGGCATGGTTGTGTACTCCGAATGACACATGATAGCTAGGACAATTCATCAGTTTTACTGAGCTGATAATCACCAGAGAAACTTTGGTGAGACAGTGAGCTGAGGTAATGGCAGAGATTGGCTGAATGTGACACACACACAGAATAAGATCCAGACTAAATCACTATGGGAATTTGAAAAACCAAGTCTGCAAGAGAAGAGGTATGGCCATACATGGAAACAACCTGAAAGTGAACAGAGTTACGAATGAAACCAGGAGAGTACAGATCCAGTTATGCCAAACTTAAGCTGGAAATGAGAAAGAAGCCAGAATATCATGATCTATGGTACAGAAGGTATCAAGAAAAAAAAAAAAGAAGAAGAGAGATATGACTTTTATGAAAAGCAGCAAGCAGATCACTGAATATTTTCATAGCATTGTTTAAGTACTATGACCAAGGCAGTAGACTGTAAGGAATAACGTCAGTTACTGCTGTGAAGACGATTAGAAAGATGAAAGAAGACCATCTACTCAACAACTGTAGAGAGAAAACGTAAGTTTCATTCAGGTCTTTAGTTTTCCCTTAGATTTTCTGAATCATGAGACCACATTTTAAGCTGAGGTTTCACGATCACAAATCTAAATACTGATGTTTTACAACCAGAAGTGAAGGAATAACTTAACTGTTGTGTAACATAGTACTTTGCTATAGGATAAAAAAATTCAGATAATAAGAAGATGGTGGCAGTTTTAATTCACAAGTTCTGACAACAGATCGTTTAGTCGCATCCCTAACCACTGATTCAGGCACTGGTTCAAAATTAGACAAAGGAGTGCTAGAGACAGAAGTATGCTGAATGTCAGGTAGCTGTTAGTTAACAACGCACAATGAGATCAAGACTGCTATAAAGGGAGCTGTGGGGTACCTGCCAGGCATCACTCAGGATGGAGCCAAATAACCTGACTACCTGATGGCCAGTGCTGCTGAATGATCTATGGACCTTCATGTGAAAGAGAGGACCATTATGTGAAAGACAGGACAGTAATGGGAAAGAAGACAGGACCATAATGTGAAGGAGCGGAGAATAATGTGAGAGTGGACTATCATGTGAAAAACAGGACTTTAATGTGAAAGACAGGACAGTTATGGGAAAGAGAAGACCATAATGTGAAGGAGAGGGCCATAATGTGAGTGTGGACTACAATGTGAAAAATAGGACCACAATGTGAAAGAGAGGACAGTAGTGGGAAAGAGAGGACCATGATGTGAAAGAGGACCATGATGTGAAAGAGAGGACCATAACGTGAAGGAGAGGACCAAGATGTTAAGGAGAGGACCATTATGTGAGAGTGGATGGACTATAATGTGAAAACCAGGACCATAATGTGAGCGTGGACCATAACATGAAAGAGATGAGCACAATGTAAAAGAGATGACACAGCTGTCTTTCTTTGGGCTGACATATGCCAGCATTTGTGATAGCCCTATTTTTGTTCTCTGAAGTGTGTCACATTCACCAAGGGCAGTAATGCATTTGTCACTGTTCTATTCAGCATTTTCATAACCTTTGCATCAAGGCTAAATGCACCTGTTACTGTTCCTTACACCATGTTTACAGCCCTTGAAGCTTTATGCATTTTTACTATTCCCTAGGTAAGCAGAGGGACTCATAGTCCAATGGCTAGAGCATTTGCCTTAAGAGTTGTCAGTCCTGAGTTCAAATTACATGTGAGATAAGATAATGTTGCTTATAGCCCAGCCGACCGCAGAGGGCCACATCAGGGCTGAAATTACATGTGGGGGTGAATTTATACAACACTCTGTCCACTAAGCAGAACTTACGTGCTTTGATTTTGGTAAGAGAAGGTTTAAAATAGGACAACAAATAGTTCTGCTTCTATGGATATTTGGCTTCGGAACTTTCATCTTAATTCTGCAGCACCTGTTCCCAACAGCACAGCCACAGCCTTTTTTATCACCAGTTCTTTCTGTTGATTTTCGATCATCAATGATCAAAAGTTTTTTGTGGTAATTATCACATCTAAAAACATGTTTTTTGTTATAAAAGCAAAAGCTTACTAATTAAAACCTGAATGAACACATTTACCAAGAAAAAAAATTATCTGAGAAATTTTGGGTATTGCTGCATTGTTACTGCTCAAAAAGTGTGAAAAACTCAAAAACCATTGAGAGTTAAACATCAAGACTATGCATTTTTTCTCCATTGTTCCTGTAATACTTGGCAATGGCTTGGTGATTAATTAAGAGCTGTGAAGTTTACAACTGTCTCATCCATAAGAAAAGAAATAACATAGAAGACATAGACCTTGCTAACCCATTAGGTTACATCTTCTTGGATAGCCTAACTTGCAAATCAGAACAGCTGAGGGATGTCAGTTTAGAACTTTGAGAGAAAGAATATGTCACTGATTAATAAAAACTAACAGTCATGACAACAGAAAGACTATTTGGACAAAAAACAGATTTCTAAGGGGGAAGGTTAGGAAGGCTTGGAGGGACAGACTTGACTGAGACCCACTGATGGGGAAGGCCGGTATGATGGTGGATGGTGGATGGGAAAGCAGTTGGGTGGGAGGGGTCAGGTGGGGAGAAAAATGTTATGGAAACGTTTTGGGGTCAAATGTGCAGTTAACTGGTCTGAATGTGTCATGAAGGGCTAAAACTGAGATAAGTTAACTGGTTGACCACTGTTAGAGTTAATACTCACTGAAAAAAAAAAAAAAAAAGGAACAATGCACAACATGACAAACAATGATGTGCCGGAATACAAAATTTGATACCATTCTGTAACAAACGTCCCATCAAGACAAGCATCTGTGGGATGAATTCAACAAAGAACAAACAAAAACAGCCAATCTAATTTGAACAGGATCAAAACAAGTGGTACTGCTATGTCAATACTGAACAGAAATTACAGAATTTTGTGGGAACAATGGTTTTCCTTTAACAATGCTCCCCCCCCCCCCCCCCCCCCCCGCCATTCCCTCAAATCTTCTTCTTCCTCCTCTTCTTCAGACACAAACCCTTTCCACAGGCAGACAATAAGTATTCTGCAAAAAGTCAATGTAGAATCTTTGGAAGATGCTTTGTTCATGGTAGACAATAACCTTTACTGATGCCATACTTTAAAACCTAAGAGTGTCCAGACAGACAGACAGACTGGGATTGGAACACAGATAAACTGACAGACAAAAACAAAAAGTTTGCAACCACTTATGGCATAACACAAATTGTACACAACTTCTCCCAGTGTGACTTTGATGAAGACTCGCCAAAAGACATTCGACATGACACCAGCAACATCAAACTGTTCATTCAGTCATCTGTCCATAAAAGCGCTCCCATGCAGATGGATGACACCACAATCTAGGGACATCTAAAGAATCTCACGGATGTTTCTTTCATTGACACAATAAGTAGGGACATCTAAAGAATCTCACAGGTGTTTTTTTTATTGACACAATAACTAGGGACATCTAAGAATCTCACATGTTAAGAATTGTAATGTGACAGAGAAGCGGAAATGGATTTTCCTTTCATTAGCATGATAATAAATTGCAATGAAAAAAAAAGTTTATTTCATTGACACAACAATATGCTATTGACATGTTAAGAAAATAATTGGGTGTTTCTTTTATCAAAAGCCAGGGGTCTCTTTGTTTCCCAGTCAATAAAGTATTCTAATGAAATCTGACTCATAGTCAAGACTGAAGGTTCGAGTATCTGTTGTAGACAGTATAATACTGTACAATATGTGAATAACAATTAAAGACTGAGGGGGGGGGGGGGGGGGGGGGGGGCCTAAAAGGGTTGGGTGTTTTTTGCTTACCATAAAATATAGCATAAATTGACTCACAGTCGAAGACCAAAAGGCAAGCTGGGTTCTGTTGTTTTTCCATACAATAAAATCTCTGTGATCCATGGCTTTGACTTAAATTGGCCATTCCTGGCACAAATTGGCCTTTTGTGGCACTCTTTACAGATCAGAGCAGAAAGCTACGTCCCAACTCCCGTTTTGGTGAGGAAGACCGAGTAATTACCCAGACTTTCATACACACTGATAACCTACCAACTGCGTACATCATTATAGAGACTTTAACAAGGATCACCTACCATGTACCACTATATCAGTCATTATACAGACTTTAACAGTCATCACCTACCACTATATCAGTCGTTATACAATGATCACCTGCCACTATATCAGTCGTTATACAATGATCACCTACCACTATATCAGTCGTTATACAGACTTTAATGTCCTCACCTACCACTATATCAGTCACTATACAGACAATGATCACCTACCACTATATCAGTCATTATACAGACTTTAACAGTCATAACCTACCACTATATCAGTCATTGTACAGACAATGATCACCTACCACTATATCAGTCGTTATACAGACTTTAATGTCCTCACCTACCACTATATCAGTCACTATACAGACAATGATCACCTACCACTATATCAGTCGTTATACAGACTTTAACAGTCATAACCTACCACTATATCAGTCGTTATACAATGATCACCTACCACTATATCAGTCGTTATACAGACTTTAATGTCCTCACCTACCACTATAATAGTCACTATACAGACAATGATCACCTACACTATATCAGTCATTATACAGATCAGTATACCTACCTATATCAGTCATTGACAGCAATGATCACCTACCACTATAATCAGTCCTATACAGACAATGATCACCTACCACTATATCAGTCACTATACAGACAATGATCACCTACCACTATAATATCAGTCGTTATACAGACTTTAAGTCATACCTACCACTATATCAGTCGTTATACAATGATCACCTACCACTATATCAGTCGTTATACAGACTTTAATGTCCTCACCTACCACTATAATAGTCACTATACAGACAATGATCACCTACCACTATATAGTCACTATACAGACAATGATCATCTACCACTATATCAGTCGTTATACAATGATCACCTACCACTATATCAGTCGTTATACAATGATCACCTACCACTATAATAGTCACTATACAGACAATGATCACCTACCACTATATCAGTCACTATACAGACAATGATCACCTACCACTATATCAGTCACTATACAGACAATTATCACCTACCACTATATCAGTCGTTATACAGACTTTAATGTCCTACCTACCACTATAATAGTCACTATACAGACAATGATCACCTACCACTATATCAGTCGTTATACAGACTTTAATGTCCTCACCTACCACTATAATAGTCACTATACAGACAATGATCACCTACCACTATATCAGTCGTTATACAGACTTTAATGTCCTCACCTACCACTATATCAGTCACTATACAGACAATGATCACCTACCACTATATCAGTCGTTATACAGACTTTAATGTCCTCACCTACCACTATAATAGTCACTATACAGACAATGATCACCTACCACTATATCAGTCGTTATACAGACTTTAATGTCCTCACCTACCACTATAATAGTCACTACACAGACAATGATCACCTACCACTATATCAGTCACTATACAGACTTTAATGTCCTCACCTACCACTATAATAGTCACTATACAGACAATGATCACCTACCACTACTCAGTCGTTATACAATGATCACCTACCACTATATCAGTCGTTATACAGACTTTAACAGTCATAACCTACCACTATATCAGTCACTATACAGACAATGATCACCTACCACTATATCAGTCGTTATACAATGATCACCTACCACTATATCAGTCACTATACAGACAATGATCACCTACCACTATATCAGTCGTTATACAGACTTTAATGTCCTCACTACCACTATAATAGTCACTATACAGACAATGATCACCTACCACTATAATAGTCACTATACAGACAATGATCACCTACCACTATATCAGTCGTTATACAATGATCACCTACCACTATATCAGTCGTTATACAGACTTTAATGTCCTCACCTACCACTATATAGTCACTATACAGACAATGATCACCTACCACTATATCAGTCACTATACAGACAATGATCACCTACCACTATAATAGTCACTATACAGACAATGATCACCTACCACTATATCAGTCACTATACAGACAATGATCACCTACCACTATAATAGTCACTATAACAGACAATGATCACCTACCACTATATCAGTCACTATACAGACAATGATCACCTACCACTATATCAGTCACTATACAGACAATGATCACCTACCACTATATCAGTCGTTATACAATGATCACCTACCACTATATCAGTCACTATACAGACAATGATCACCTACCACTATATCAGTCACTATACAGACAATGATCACCTACCACTATATCAGTCGTTATACAGACTTTAATGTCCTCACCTACCACTATAATAGTCACTATACAGACAATGATCACCTACCACTATATCAGTCACTATACAGACTTTAATGTCTCACCTACCACTATAATAGTCACTATACAGACAATGATCACCTACCACTATATCAGTCGTTATACAATGATCCCCTACCACTATATCAGTCGTTATACAGACTTTAATGTCCTCACCTACCACTATAATAGTCACTATACAGACAATGATCACCGACCACTATATCAGTCGTTATACAATGATCACCTACCACTATATCAGTCGTTATACAGACTTTAATGTCCTCACCTACCACTATAATAGTCACTATACAGACAATGATCACCTACCACTATATCAGTCGTTATACAATGATCACCTACCACTATATCAGTCGTTATACAGACTTTAATGTCCTCACCTACCACTATAATAGTCACTATACAGACAATGATCACCTACCACTATAATAGTCACTATACAGACAATGATCACCTACCACTATAATAGTCACTATACAGACAATGATCACCTACCACTATATCAGTCGTTATACAGACTTTAATGTCCTCACCTACCACTATAATAGTCACTATACAGACAATGATCACCTACCACTATATCAGTCGTTATACAATGATCACCTACCACTATATCAGTCGTTATACAGACTTTAATGTCCTCACCTACCACTATAATAGTCACTATACAGACAATGATCACCTACCACTATATCAGTCACTATACAGACAATGATCACCTACCACTATAATAGTCACTATACAGACAATGATCACCTACCACTATATCAGTCACTATACAGACAATGATCACCTACCACTATATCAGTCAGATGGATGAAAACAGCTACCTGTGCTGCGTGACAGTCAAAAGCTCCGTAGACCGGACTCTGGCGTGGAGATCATCAGGAGAGAATGCGTCGCTGTTTCGGGCTCTTCCTCTCGACAGCTGTAATGACGCACCGAGCCCCCTCACCGATGTGAGGTCTCCTTGCCAGTTTGACTGTATGCCTTTTCTGTCAACCGTCAGGACTCGCACCAGCTTGTGTCCTCTCTCTTCAGCCAGATCCAATGACTTGCTTTCTCAACAGTCTCCTGTAGGGCTTTTGTCGTGGCATTCCCTTTCTTCGGACCAAGTCCAGCCACTCTCATCCACTTTCTGACGCTAGTCGCGATGAAACCTCTGCAGTCGACTTCAACTGGGAAATGGGTTGCTTTCCATCCCGCCTCCTTGCATTCTTCAACAAGAGTCTCATAGCGATTTTCTTTCCGCTCGTGTGCCTCGCTGATATTGTCTTCGTGAGGCACAGTGAGTTCCACCAGGTGTACCTCTTTCTCTTCCTCACTCCATATCACCAGGTCTGGCTTCTTCGTTGTTGGGATGGGGAAGAATCTCTTGCAGCCCTCTAGGTCTGCTGCTACCTCCCATTGACCACCGCTCTGACCTTCTGTGGCTTCACTCGCCTTCTTTCTCTCAGGAACCTTGCCTCCTTGCGGCACAAATTCGATCATGCCCAGTCCGTGTTTCTGTGGCCTAGGAGCGTATTTTCCCTCTTCCGCCTGCTCCTTCGCCATCTTGGTGAACACTTTGAGCACTTCGTTGTGTCTCCAGGTGTATCTGTTCAGAGCCAGGTGGCAGTTTGAGAGGATGTGCTTCATGGTTCCTCGTTTGCCGCACCTACACTTGTCATCTTCCTGGACCTTCCATCTGACTAGGTTCACTGGCGAAGGCAGAACGTCATAGGTAGACCGGAGAAGGAAGCTGAGTCTCGATGTGTTCCACTTCCAGATCTCACTCCATCCAATCTTTCTTTCAACTACATGCTCTTCCCACCCGGTCACCTGTCCTTGCTGGGCACACTGGATGAGATGAACTTCTCGCTTTTCAGCCTCAATCTTTCGTACCTGCCCTGTTGCAGCTGTTCTTCTGTCCCGCTGAGACATTTTCCTGAAAGGTCTGAAGTCACCGTTGCCAAGCCCCGCCCTGTCAGCCTGTACTGGCCCGACAATGTCGCCATGTTCCAATGAAGAGATGATCTCGTCGGTTGCATCCTCTGCCTTCCACTTTCTTGCTGTTTTGACATCCGGTGGCTTGCCACTGATCTCTTGGTCCCTCGACTCCCTCAGCATCATCACTGTCCTGACCTTTCCTGCCTTGTAGATCTCCACGATGGATGTGAGGGGTAGCTGCAGCGCGCCTTTCTGCCTGTACAGGGCTGATGTGTTGATTGTGCGAGGTAGCCCAAGCCACTTCCTGATGTAGGTATTGCGAGTTCTCTCAATCATCTCAACTCTCGACAAGGCGACTTCGTACATTGTCAGCGGCCATGCCAGTCGCGGGTAGAGGGCAAACTGTAGACACCATATCTTATGCTTTCCTGGCAGTTTTGTCTGGTCAATCGCTTTCAGCCCATCTTCAGCCTGCCTCATGATCGCCACGCCTCGGCTCCTGTCAGACAGAGTTCCCGCGTACCACCGCCCCAAACTTTTCACAGGTTCATCTTTTACTGTAGGCATCTGTTCCCCTGCAATTGTGAACTTCTGTTGTTTCTGCTTCCCTTTATGAAAAGTCAGGCTTCTAGATTTCTTGGCTTTGAACTTCATCCTGGACCAAGTGATCAGCTCATCCAACCGGGTCAAAACATTCTGCATTGTGTCCACTTCTCTTGTCAGTAGGGTCACATCATCCATGAAGGCTTTCTTCGGTGATCTCACTTTTGCTTTTTCCTCAGAGCAGTCTGCAGATCTCAGCAGCATCTCCATCACCAAGATGAACCAGATGACAGATATAGTGCAGCCAGCTGCAATCCCAATCTCCAGTCGGTGCCACTCAGTTGTGAAGTCTTCGGTTGAGAATCGCATCTGGAAGTTGCCGTAGTATTCTCTCATGATGCCTTGCACCTCGTGTGGGATGTAAAAGAACTCCATTGCTTTCATCAGCAGTTCATGGGGTACGGATCCGTAGGCATTCGCCAGATCCAACCAGACCACATTTAGGCTTTCTTTGGTTTTCTTGGCCTCCTGGATTGCATCCCAAATGGAGAAAGCATGTTCGATGCATCCTGGGATCCCTGGTATACCGGCTTTCTGCACGCTCTCATCCACATAGCCGTTGCTTTGCAGATATGCCACCGTCCTTTTCGCAAGTATTCCCATGAAGATCTTGCACGCCACGTTGATGATGGAGATAGGTCGAAACTGCCCTATGTTCTCTGCATTTTGTTCCTTTGGTAGGTACACACCTTCAGCTCTGCACCAATCTTCGACAAGCTCCTTGTCATCCCACAACTCACTCAGCATCGTGAAAAGGATGTACCTTAGCTTGTCACAGTACTTGAACACCTTGTAGGACACGCCATCTGCTCCAGGTGCACTTTTGGCTCTTGCTTTTCTGACAAACTCATCCACTTCTTTCTCTCTGAATGGTCCAAGCTGGAAGCTCACGCCAGGGGCAGTTGGACGCTTGGGGCCTCTCATGTCTGGCAGTGGCTCCTCCCTTTTTGGATCGCTGTACGTCTGTTTAACATGAGTGTCCAGCTCCTCTTTCGTACACTTCAACTTCCCACTCCGCGCCTCTACGAACAATTTCTTAGCTGCTTCATATGGATTCTTCAGAAATTGCTCACGTGCTCTTCTGCTTTCTTTTCTTCTGGTACACCTTCTCTCTTGCCTCTGCAGGTCTCTGCTCTTTTTCTTTAGGTCTTCAAACAAGGTTTTCAGGCCTTCTTCCTCTTCTGGTGGTGCACTTTTTCTCTGCTTCTTCAGGTCTCGTTTCTGTTTTCTTAGTTCTGCTAGCGCTCTCTGCCTTCTGCTCAGCCCCCCTTTCTTCGCTGGTGCTTTCTTCTTTCCCTCACCGCTGCCAAACTCTTCGATTGCTGACTCGTAGATGTTCTTTGCAAACTCACCCAACATCTCTTTAGCATCACTTCTGCTGGCCTTCTCCTCAGCTTCTTTCAGTTTCTTCTGGACTTTTTCTTCCAGTGCCTTGTACTTTGCCTTCTCGTTGGCAGCAGGCCACAGAATTCTCGGCTTCCTTGCCCCTGGCTCCTGAGTTTGCTGATCCGCAACACTCTGGGTCGGAGTAGAAGGAGAGTCGACTGAAACACTAATCGATCCACTGTGGTTATCATCCTGGGATGATTTGCTTCGCGTCTTACGATCTGTCGATCTGCACTGTCTTCTCTCCCTCATACATGCCTTTCCCTGGTGCACTCTCAGACAATGATCACCTACCACTATATCAGTCGTTATACAGACTTTAATGTCCTCACCTACCACTATATCAGTCATTGTACAGACAATGATCACCTACCACTATATCAGTCGTTATACAGACTTTAATGTCCTCACCTACCACAATATCAGTCGTTATACAGACTTTAATGTCCTCACCTACCACTATAATAGTCACTATACAGACAATGATCACCCACCACTATAATAGTCACTATACAGACAATGATCACCTACCACTATATCAGTCGTTATACAGACTTTAACAGTCATCACCTACTGCTATATCAGTCGTTATACAGACTTTAACAGTCATCACCTACTGCTATATCAGTCATTGTACAGACAATGATCACCTACCACTATATCAGTCGTTATACAGACTTTAACAGTCATCACCTACTGCTATATCAGTCGTTATACAGACTTTAACAGTCATCACCTACTGCTATATCAGTCACTATACAGACTTTAACAGTCATCACCTACCACTGTATCAGTCACTATACAGACTTTAACAGTCATCACCTACCACTATATCAGTCGTTATACAGACTTTTAACAGTCATCACCTACCACTGTATCAGTCACTATACAGACTTTAGCAGTCATCACCTACCACTATATCAGTCACTATACAGACTTTAACAGTCATCACCTACCACTGTATCAGTCACTATACAGACTTTAACAGTCATCACCTACCACTGTATCAGTCACTATACAGACTTTAACAGTCATCACCTACCACTGCATCAGTCACTATACAGACTTTAACAGTCATCACCTACCACTATATCAGTCACTATACAGACTTTAACAGTCATCACCTACCACTGTATCAGTCACTATACAGACTTTAACAGTCATCACCTACCACTGTATCAGTCACTATACAGACTTTAACAGTCATCACCTACCACTATATCAGTCACTATACAGACTTTAACAGTCATCACCTACCACTGTATCAGTCATTATACAATGATCACCTGCCACTATATCAGTCATTATACAGACTTTAACAGTCATAACCTACCACTATATCAGTCACTATACAGACTTTAAGTTTAACAGTCATCACCTACCATGATATCAGCCATTATACAGACTTTAACAGACAGTGATCACTTACCCACTATATCAGTCGTTATACAGACTAAAACAGATAACAGTCACCGACCCTTCATATAAATCATTACACAGACTTTAGCAGACAATGATCACCTACCCACCATCAACAATCACCTATCACTCCATACGTCAGTCTCTTTTGCCACTCCAAACTACAAGCTGCTTTACAGTGTGGAAATAATGCATTCCAGTGTTTCCAAAAATGAATAAACTGCTTTATACTGTGTGGATATAATGCATTCAAACATTTCCATACATAAATGAAGTGCTTAAATCAACAGATGTATTGCAAACTAACGATCCCACAAATCAAGAAGCTGCTTTTTACTGAGAAATGAATGCATTCAATAAATACAACAGTGCATCAAATACCTTTCACGATTTAAAACCCTTAGTAACTTTACAACACTAATAGCAGATTTCCACCTATGGTGGTGAAATTGTGCATTGGACCAACTGATTCTGAATTGGGATTTTTTTTTTCTTTTTTTTTCTTTTTTTTTTTTTTGTCTTTGGTTTTCTTGTTTGTTTATCTCCTGTTTCCTTGAACCTGTTCAGTCTCCACTATCCATAATACCTCACTATTAATCTAACAACTGACTTCAGAGGTGTTAAAAAATAAAACTGCATTCCAAAATGGCACCACTAAATCTAATGCTACCTCCAAATACTCAATCTAAGCAATGTAAAAGGATGATATAGCAGAAAAAACAAACAAACAAAACACCCCGAAATGGTGTCAAACTTCAATATGGTAATGCCACCCAACTGTTTGTAGTCTGGAGGTATGTCAGTGGTGTCAGACAGTGAAAGAAGTGTGAGGTATACACAGAGACATGTCATGTTGTGATCAGGACCCAACATGCATGCTGACTGCAGAGGAGGAAGTGGACTGTTGTGGCTCTTACCTGCAACACAGAGACTCCTGAAAGAAAGCAGTGTGTCCGTGTGTCTGGCTGTGTGTCATGTCGTGTGCAGCCAAGAAATAGACATGGAGACAAACACAAACACTGACCCATGACAAGTAAAAAAGAGGGAGGGTAAAAGTGAAAGGAAAGAAAGAAGAAGGGCTGACAGGAACATAATACATCCAAAATGTTCTGTGGGCATCAGCAAGTAGAATCTGCCTGGGGAAAACTCTGTCACTTCTTCCTGCCAAGTTCATTGGCAGCACACACGGTCTTCCTCACTTGAACCAAAGCTGCAATGTTCTAGACAAAATGCTTGATCTGAACCTTGTATCAAAATGGACCAGTGTTTCTAGCGTCACTAGAAAAGCACGACTACACCATGGCATTATTACAGTAAATCCAGAAGTTCATCTGCTATCCTTGGTTTGAAAAAAAAATCATGAGGTATGTGATTTCAGGTGTAATGTTTACTCATTTTCGTGACTGCATGTCAACCTGTCATTTGATTAGACAAACTGAATAATGCACAGTTGGTGTATTTATTTCTGTGACTGCATCTCGACCTGTCATTTGATTAAATAAACTGAATAATGCACTGTCGGTGTATTATTTCTGTGATTGCATGTCGACCTGTCCTTTGATTAAATAAACTGAATAATGCACAGTTGGTGTATTCATTTCTGTGATTGCACGTTGACCTGTCACTTGATTAAATAAACTGAATAATGCACTGTCAGTGTATTTATTTCTGTGATTCATGTCGACCTGTCATTTCATTGAATAAACTGAATAATGCACTCTTGGTGTATTCATTTCTGTGATTCATGTCGACCTGTCATTTAATTAAATGAACTGAATAATGCACTCTTGGTGCATTCATTTCTGTGAATGCATGTCGACCTGTCATTTGATCAAATAAATTGAATAATGCACTGTTGGTGTATTCACTTCTGTGATTGCATGTCGACCTGTCATTTGATGAAATAAAGTGAATAATGCACTGTCGGTGTATTCATTTCTGTGATTACATGTCGACCTGTCATTTGATTAAATAAACTGAATAATTCACAGTTGGTGTATTCACTTCTGTGATTGCATGTCGACCTGTCTTTTGATCAAATAAACTGAATAATGCACTGTTGGTGTATTCATTTCTGTGATTGCATGTCGACCTGTCATTTGATTAAATAAACTGAATAATGCACTGTTGGTGTATTCATTTCTGTGATTGCATGTCGACCTGTCATTTGATTAAATAAACTGAATAATGCACTGTTGGTGTATTCATTTCTGTGATTGCATGTCGACCTGTCATTTGATTAAATAAACTGAATAATGCACTGTTGGTGTATTCATTTCTGTGATTGCATGTCGACCTGTCATTTGATTAAATAAACTGAATAATGCACTGCTGGTGTATTCATTTCTGTGATTGCATGTCGACCTGTCATTTGATTCTATAGACAAGACAATGCAATGTTGACCTTTCCCCTGTCCCCCCCCACCCCCCCCCCCCTCGTACACCTCTATCTTGTCTTCCCTCCCTTTCCCTTGCCCCCACCCCATCCCTCCACCTCCATCCCCCTGCCCTGGCATCTGCACCCACCTGTCGTGCTCTATTTCTTCCTTTTTTTCCTGTCCTTCAAACCTAGATTGTATCAGAGTGTTCATACCAAGTAGGGATAACAGAAGGTGGCAGTGCCAGTGATCTGGGTTGTTGATACGGCTCTCCAGTCTCACCACCCATGTCTTGTGTGTAAAGAACAGAAGTTGGCAGAGCCAGAGATCACGGTCTTTGATATGGCTTTAGTCTCGTTACCACTGTAATAGAATGTGTCAGAGCCAGAGATCGGCTTCTCTGTGACGCTTCCATTCTCATCACTGATGCATCGTCTGTGAAGGGCAGCCCACACTGTTGCCTGGCCCAAATCATTCTTTGAATGGCTGAAAGTCATCTCTGAATATGAAAACATGGATGACATGTTGCCTCACCAAGAGAGGCGAGAGCTGTGTTAATACCATCCCCTTTGTATTCTGACTAGAGACCAAAGCACTGGCAAATCCTTTCAATACCCTGTGCATCAGTGTAGTTGCCACGCAGACAGTGAAAGAATGCAAACACCACCAATCAGCCATTTCAGCTTGTTGATGATCATTTGTTCAAGGGACCACAGAAAGGAGGGGGAATGTGGATGAATCTGTGGAGAACTCCTTAAACCTGGCTTCAAGTAGAATGTGAATGGTGTCCCTTGAAGAGTAATGACTGCTATCCCTTGAAGTGTAATATGACTGTTATCCCTCAAAATGTCATGTGACTGATATCCCTTGAAGTGTAACGTGACTGATATACTTAGAACCTTGAAGTATAATATGACTGCTATCTCTTGAAGTGCAATGTGACTGTTATACCTTGAAGTGTATTATGACTGTTATACCTTGAAGTGTAACATGACTGATACACCTTGAGGTGTAACATGACCGAAAATCCTTGAAATCTGAAGTGACTGATATACCTTGAAGTGTAACATGGCTGACATCCCTTGAAGTGTAAGTTACTGATATACCTTGAAGTGTAACATGACTGATACACCTTCAAGTGTAAGTGACTGATATACCTTGAAGTGTAATGTAACTGATATCTCTTGAAGTGTAATGTGAATGTTACACCTAGAAGTGCAATATGACTGATAACCCTTCAAGTGTAAGTGGCCGATATACCTTGAAGTGTAACTTGACTGATTTATCTTGAAGTGTAGATGACTGATATCCCTTGAAGTGTAACATGACTGATACACCTTAAAGTGTCAAAATGACTTATATCCCTTGAATTGTAACATGACTGATATCCCCTGAAGTGTAACATGACTGATATCCCCTGAAGTGTAACATGACTGATACACTTGAAGTGTAAGCGACTGATATCCCTTCAAATGTAATGTGACTGACATCCCTTGAAGTGTAATGTAACTGATATACCTTGAAGTGTAACATGACTGATTCACTTGAAGTGTAAGCGACTGATATCCCTTCAAATGTAATGTGACTGACATCCCTTGAAGTGTAATGTAACTGATATACCTTGAAGTGTAACATGACTGATACACTTGAAGTGTAAGTGACTGATATCCCCTCAAGTGTAAGTGACTGATATCCCTTGAAGTGTAATGTGACTGTTCCACCTTGAAGCATGATATGACTGAAATATCTTGAAGTGAAAAGTACTGGTATCCCTAGAAGTGTAATGTGGCTAATATACCTTGAAGTGGTGTGTGACTGATATTCTTTTAAGTGTAATGTGACTGCTACCCCTTGAAGTGTAAAGTGACTGCTACCCCTTGAAGTGTAAAGTGACTGCTATCCCTTGAAGTGTAAAGTGACTGAAGTGTAAAGTGACTGCTATCCCTTGAAGTGTAAAGTGACTGATATACTTTGTGCAAAGTGACCAATATACTTTGAAGTGCAAAGTAACTGATATACCATGACTGTTATACCTTTAAGTGGAATGTGTCTAGTATTCTTTAAAATATAGTGTGACTGTTATCCCATGAAGTGTAAAGTGACTGACATCCCTTGAAGTGTAATATGACTGATATCCCTTAAAGTACATCCCTTAAAGTGCAATGTGACTGTTATCCCTTGAAGTGCAAAGTGACTGACATCCCTTAAAGTGCAATATGACTGATATCCCTTGAAGTGTAAAGTGGCTGATATCCTTTGTAATGTCGTGTGTCTGCATACATGTGTGCGTGTGTGAATGAATGTGCGTTTTGTATGTCTTTTAGGTATACTTCAATTCTTTCTTTTTCTTTCTGTTCTTTTCCTTCAAATAACAAGAAAATGACAGTGAAAGAGTATCTGCTCCATGACCGACCTATCCAAGGTTACGCCCAAACCGCGCAAGTCCCAGTGACCGAGTTCCCCCCCAGAGACAAGAGGGGAGATACATTGGAGAAATAATACCTACTCCCAAAATTCTGTCACAGGATCCATTATGGAGTGTGACATGTTTGCAGTGACATTAGCAATGTCACCTATGTCAACCGCTGACACGTTGGCAGCCCCTGCTGTGTCATTGGAATAGGCCTGGACTGCATCAGCAGCAGCAGTGGCAGTGGCAGCGGTGGCGTTGGATGCCCCATCAAAGGTGGTGCAGTTGTCCGTGTTCCAGTCATTGTCGCAATGGGACCACGGGAGCACAGAGTTGAAGGAGGAGAACACGTAGTAAAACGCCCATGTCAGGATGATGTTGTACTCGCAGTTCAGTAAAAAGACGATGATAGTTGTGGCATAACCTATACCTGCAAACAAACATGTTTGGTTTTAATGGTCTTCATCTTGAAGTACTCATTCTAATCCTGTGAACAAGGCAAGTCAAAAGCCCCTATAAAGACCAGCTGCATGTCAGTATAGGAAAACATCTGATTACTACATTAGCTATCAATCAATCACTATCAAGACGCAAAATATCTCTTCAAAGTTGGGCGCCAAATAACTCCTCAAAATTGAGCGTGAACAGACAGTGCCTTATTTTGCACCCAATTTGAGGAGATAAATGACTGTGTGGTCGTGCTTTGTTTTCATTGTCTTGAAAATTGTTTGTCTTAACTGAAGAAGACCAAAGAGAGAGAAATGTATTGTGTGTTTGTCTTTGTGATTTGTTTGTTTCTTTCCTTTAGCGGCATAGTAATTTTTCTTGTAAGTTTATCATCATTATAACTGAACAATGATGAAAGTGTTGCAAGACTTACCTTGAAAAAGGGCGCGATCTTCCAGGGCCCAATGCCTCCCTCCGACATGAACTGACCCAGAGACACCTCCAGGAAGAACATGGGCACCCCACCAAGTATAACAGCAACCATGTAGGGAATCAGGAATGCTCCTGGAACAAAACATATATCATACAATGAGTCATGAATCAGCAATTCAGTATTTCTACTAAATCAAAACAGAGCTGGCAAAATGAAGGAAAGCGATCCATTAAGTGGATTCATTTCTTTATTCATGTTTTCCATTTCAAACTGAGCACTCAAGCTGGAATGGAAGTCTTCCAAACCTCCTTCTCCTCTTCTATACCTTCAAAACTATCTACAATAATGGAAGAAAGAAAAGGAGGGTGAAAGAGTGTGTGTGTGTGTGTGTGTGTGTGTGTGTGTGTGTGTGTGTGTGTGTGAGGGGGGGGGGGGGGCAATGATCAGGTTGTGTGACAGATGAAAGGAAGTGAAAGGCCCCTCCCCTTCCCTCCCTCCTGTGCTCCCTCACAGTGTTTTTTTTTTCTCTCTCTGCTGGTTGTTGTTTACATGATGAAATCTCATCCACTCACTTGCACCCACTCTTGTTGATGACAGATGTTACTCCTGATCCATTGCAGTGCTCCGGTTTCAAGTCCCACCTCCAATCTACACACCACACGGTCCTCTGTACTTCTGTTGTCAGGTTGTGGGTTCAGATCTCACTCCCCTCCCCCCCCCCCCCCCCCCCCCCCCCCCGCCCCCACTTCCCTCACCTCCTCCTCCCCTTCCACCTCCATCTCCCCTTGATTACACATAATGGCTTTGTAGCGTGTGGTCCTTTAATCAGCCACACAGACATAGTAACACTAATCGATGATCACATCATGTTTTCCCTGCAGAGTGCAGCCCAGTCCGTTTGATGTTTCCTGATCTGTCGAAGATGTTGCACAGCGAAGGCCAGGATGTTTATGCTTTCTCACCTATCACAGGTGTTTTACAGAGTAGACCAGCAAGTTTGATGCTTTTTCTGATCCATCAAATGTGTCGCACAGTGTGGCTGGTGCCTCTAGTACTTTCTAATCCACTGTAGGTGTTGTACATGGTAGGTTAGAATGCCTGATGCTTTCTGATCCATCACAGGCATTGTACAGTGTGTGGCAGTGCACTGGATGCTTTCTAATCAAGGTGATGTACAGTTGATGCTATCTGATCCATGGCGTAACTGTTACTGTTCAACTACCATGGTTGTACCAGGACTTGTTTGTACATACAGGACGGTCTGTACAACTGACTTGAATAGAGACTGATTTTCTGAATGACTGTAAAAAGATCAATGATCTATACTTTTGTGTAGAGATCAATGGGATGTGCCACTGGCTTGTCCTGATGATTGGACAGTATATGATTGTACAGTGGATCAACTGTTCAATATCAATGGACTGTTAGATTGTACAGTGGATTGTTTCACAGACTTGTATAGTGACCACTGACTGATAAAACTAAAGGTCAATGGCCTGTACTACTGAATACAGATCTACGGTCTGTACCACTGCATCCAGACTGTTATCATTATCATCATCATCACTGCTATTAAGAACAGTTTTAAGTCCAACCAGCTGTTTGGGTTTTTACAGTAAACAAGAATAGACATCGTACTACAAACTGAACAAACAATAACAATCAGCAATAAATGAATACAGATTCTACAAACGCTCGCTCAGCATTCAAACATACCACCACCCAGCCTCATAATCTCACTCTCCCTTGAGTGAGGTAAATTAATTGTACTACTGTAAGGAGATCAGTTGTCTATACTACTGAATAGAGATAAGTGGTTGGTATCGCAGTAGCGAGATCAGCTATCTGTACTGCAGATTTAATAAAGAGATTCATCATCTGTATTGCTGACTTTTATACAGATCAATAATGATCCATGGACTGTTTCACTGTAAAGAGATCAATGCTCTGTAGCACAGAATCAATGGCTCTGTATCACTGACATTTATTGAAATTGATTATCTGTACAACTATACAGGGATATATGGTCTGTATTAATGTGTTAAGATCAATTGTCTGTATCAATGTATTGGGATCGTTGAATTCTACCACTGTACAGAGATCTATAGATTGTACTAATATACAGAAATGATGGTCTGAATGAATGTACAGAGATGAATGATCTGTTCCACTGACTTCTGAAGAGATCAATAGTCTTTATCACTGTTCAGAAATCAATAGTCTGCACCACTGTATATATATATATATATATATATAATATAGAGAGAGAGAGAGAGAGAGAGAGAGAGAGAGAGAGAGAGAGAGAGTATACAGATCAATGGACTGTACCACAGACTTGTAAACAGATTCGTGGTCTGTACCACTGTACTGATATCAATGGTCTGTACCAGAGATGTTACATGTATATATAAACTTGTCTAATACACAGACTTGAATAAGAGACAGAGATGGTCTGTACCATCGACCTGGGTAAGAGGTCAAAGACAAGCACCAGAGACCTGTATAAGAGACCGACGATCTCAAAACGCATGGAAGCCAGTTCTGAGCCTTTGAAATGAAATGGTTACCTAGCAACGGCGACCAAAAAAGGACGCTGGCGGAAAGTGCTGAGGTTTGCCAATCGCAGCCGGCCAGCCCGACAGACCGATCGATGCCAGAGCCGTGCTCTGTGTTTACCCTTCAGGCTCTCTGCCCAGCTGCAAGGAGCTTGGATGGGCACTCACGTTGCACTGGGAGTGGACTTCGTTATCTTGTAAAAAAAAAAAAAAAAAAGGTGGATTGCTGACGGCGTGTGTGTGTGTTTCTCTCTCTCTCTCTCTCTCTCCATTTATTGACTGTTTTTTTTTTTTTTTTTTTTTTTTTTTTCATTGTTGACCCTAGTCAGGGCGAGGACCGGATGTAAAAAAGCACACCAGTGCTTATTGTCCTCGTAAATAATTTTGTCTTGTCTTGTCTGCTCTCTCTATTTCTGTCTCTGTTTGTCTCTCTGTGTTTCTCTTACAATAAATGGGTCTGACAAAATAACCGAATTCCAGCACTAAACGTGCTGTGACGAAACCGCACAGCCTCGATTCTTAAACCACCAGTCTGACCTGAACGGAATTCTGTGAGGAGTCAGGGTTCAGTGCCAAAGCCGCCGCCAATAAATCATGTCGTTATCGGATTTCATCGGCTGAGCCCTCTCCCTCCAACTCTGACCATTCAAACCAGTCGGCCCCACCTCCATCACCACTTCTGACGCCCTCCACACCCCCCCCCCCCCCCCCTCCAATCTTCCATTTCCTTGGCACCCTTCCATCACCTCCTAGGGTGCCTGCCTTCTCCAAGCCAGCCAATCACAAACTGTCGCAAGCCTTTGTAAGCCGTAAAGTGTGGACTGTCTATTGATTGACGCTCCATAGAGATAACGTCGGTTATGAGTTAGCTGACTTGGTATATATTGTGTCCATACATATACTTATCGATCTCGACAAGGCGCACTGGTGAAATAAAATGGTTATTGCGTCTACTACTACTGCTATTGCTGCTACAGTACTCGGTTGGAGGTTGATTCAGTATTATTGCAGACCACCATCTCACTCCATCCCTTCCCTGCCTCCACCCTGTACGATGGGTCTTCGACTGGGAAGTCGAGGCAGACAGTCATGTGTCTGTCACTCTTCATAAGGTCTCCCTGTCTGTCCCGTCTGTCAAAGATTGTAAGTTGCCAGACAAACTCTGTCTGAGCGATGGCGAAACCGTTGCACTGTGCTGGCTCTTTAAAGTACCTGTCTCTTGTCGCAGACGAGTGGTTCAATGGTGGGAAAGACTGAAATCCACTTTTGAACTTCTGTGCGGAATCTAGTTGTCATGATCGATACAGACCTATTCATGTATGATCACATCAGGCAATGGGCATCAGTTTGCAGCTTTCTCACTCTGGAAGTTGTCATTAAACTGGTACTTCCCTGATTCTGCGTCACCTGGACTATTGTAATATTCTACATCTCCTGGTCTGGCGTCTCAGGAAATTTCTCTTTTTCTTGGTATTCCAAACTATGCTACCAGCTTGATTTTCGGAAAATCAAAGCACTTCACTTCACTACTGAGTAAATTTTCACTGGCTGTCAGCTGCATCTCGAATTAAATTAAAGTTTGCATTGCTGACTTTCAGTCGTTTTGATTAATCCCCTCTCTCTCTCTCTCCCTCCCCCGCTTTTTCTGATCCAGTGCAAAAACAATTACAGTACGTCCACAAAACTAATTTCGTCTTTTAGTTGAAGGTCATTTTACTATCAAACTCATGTTTCTGAAAATTCCAACAATCCTCATTCTGAAACATTTTCAAACCGTGAACACCTTTAACAATGAACTTAAGCTACCGGTTGAGTGAAATTTACAACTGAACTCGTCATCCTTAGGGCAAAATGCACTGAACTGACTCTTCTTTACATCGAATTGTCAAACTGTTTTAAAGTGTCTGTGCGCTTCGATCTTATCTCATGCGCAATATTAACGTAATTGTTATAATTATTTTTCACGTTCACCCTACACTGTACCTTACAGAATGATC
This sequence comes from Conus canariensis, assembly GCA_033310375.1. Taxonomy (NCBI): domain Eukaryota; kingdom Metazoa; phylum Mollusca; class Gastropoda; order Neogastropoda; family Conidae; genus Conus; species Conus canariensis. The sequence goes on along the minus strand of CM065728.1, from coordinate 72,662,537 downwards.
TGGACGAGAGAACTTAACGAGAGACACGCCTGATGCTTTTGAACAACAAGAAAACGATCTCGTCTGCCAGAACACGCATGAAGACGTTTGCAGACTGCAGTTTGACCGAAAACCAAACCAATGACAATTTTTGCCATTGGCAGCCAGCGGGGGAGTTTTGTTTTGTGCATTTCTACGACCGTTACATCTGACCTCTACAGAACACACTTTTCTTTTTCTTCATGACTTTGCCTCTTCTTTTGTATTGTGTATAGCGGGTGTTACTTTGTAAGCTTATTCCATGTAGTTCTTTGTACGTTGATTGACTTTAATGGGTTTTTTTTTTGTCAAAATACAAATAAGTACATAGAGTACGCTACAAAGTCAGCATGCGAGTGTACATCTGTGAATAACACACAGACAATGCATGGTGAGCATGAGTTAGTCTTTACAAACAGACGGTGGGGGAAAAATAAGAAGATGAAGGCCCCATCTCTTAAGAACAAGAACAACTTGAAAAAAAGTAAACAGAAAAAAGAGCAAGTGGGGGAAAAAAATGGAGGCTGGTGGACGCGAAAAAAAAGGAGGGGGGGGGGGGGGGGGGGGGTCTCAGAGAAATGTGTACACATCTGTCTTCTTTTTTTTACCTGTCAAAAAAAGCTTTTAAAGATACGATCTTTATTAAAACATATTAACCGAAAGAAAAAAAAAAAGAAGAAGTTATGTAAATTTTGGCTTGTTAGCGTAGTATTGACGCATTTCTTTTCGACCGAACGGAACACGGCTTGTCGTACAACCACTTGAGTATTGTCTGGACGGAGCTGAGCCTTGGGCTGTACAGGCTGTGGAATAATGTTGATGCTGATGAATGGCGCTCCAGGAGGCTGATCAATAGCGGCTGGCTCTGGCATGGGGAGTAAGAGGTCTACACGTGGCAGGACTCATTTAAGGAGGATTTCACTGCAGTCATGCTCGACTTTTTTTTTCGGATTTGGGCTTTAGAGCGAGCATGCACAACAACAGTAACAACACACACACACACACACACACACACACACACACACACACACACACACAGAGCGAGAGAGAGAGGGAGAGAGAGAGAGAGAGAGGGGGGGAGGGAGAAAGGAGGTAACAACACATACGTGCACACAACAGCTATAACTGTACTAAGAAACCCAATAACAAAACCTTAGTTTCGGTTTCAGTTTCATCAGAGGACGTCACCGATTGCGTGCGGAGTAGTCCATACACGCTACACCACGCCTGCCGAGCTATGAGACCACAGTGCGCAGAGTTTACAGCTAGGTAAACAGGTAGACCACATGAATTCAGCACAGTCCGGGAACAGGTTCACCTGGACGGAACTAATCAGACAGGCCTGACGGTGACCTTCACAGTGACCCAACATGCTGCTAAGGCGTGGATGGTCCATGCCTCTACTACAGTTGTGTGTGTGTGTGTGTGTGTGTGTGTGTGTGTGTGTGTGTGTGTGTGTGTGTGTGTGTGTGTGTGGACTGACACATTACATCCGACCTACGATGAACTGACACAATACCATCCGACCTATAACAAGATAAAACCATCTGACCTATAACAACACATTACCATCTGGACCTATAACAACACAATACCATACGACCTATAACGACATATAACCATCTGACCCTTAACAACACAACACCATCTGACCTATAACAACACAATACCATCTGACCTATAACAACAGTTACACAACACCATCTGACCTATAACAACACAATACCATCTGGACCTATGACAACACAATACCATCTGACCCTTAACAACACACCACCACCTGGACCTATAACAACACAATGCCATCCGGACCTATAACAACACAACACCATCTGGACCTACAACAACACACCATCTGACCTATAACAACACAACACCATCTGGACCTATAACAACACAACACCATCTGGACCTATAACAACACAACACCATCTGGACCTATAACAACACAATACCATCTGGATCTATATCAACACAACACAACACCATCTGGACCTATAACAACACAATACCATATCCGACCTAGGAAAGTTCCATCCTACAAACGATGTCGCCCATCATTCAAACAGTAACCTTTCCTTTGGCGTCCACCAGTGCTCCATCACCGCAGATGATGCGGGGGGAGGGGGGGGGGGGGGGGGGGGGGGGCTTCGATGCCTCAACACAGCAACACATGGCACACGACAGCACCTTCCCCTGCCTTCCTGCCCCCCCCCCCCCCCCTCCATTCTTATGTCCCCCTCGTGCCCCGCCCTCCATGTCACCAACAGAAATATGCACAGAAGCATCAAAAGATGGCGTACAGACGGCGGAGGTCCTTAAGTATATCTGTCTTCTGATGGCATACTTGTTTAGTATGTGCACACAACACGTCTGTATCCGACTATTTCATCCATATCTCTTAGTTTTTGCTCCATACACCCCGCCCCTTCCCTTCCATCCTCACCCCAAACAAAAACAAACAAACAAAAACCAAACAACAAATACAAACCACAACAACAACAAAAACCAACCAACAATCCACGTGCATGTGTGTGCGACGTATGCAAACGCACACACACACACACACACACACACACACACACACACACACACACACACACACACACACACAATCTGCATAAATAGGAAATGAATTATTTAAAACACTACATCCATTTCAAGCACAGCCAATAGTTTCCCTATTTCATCCCCCACCCTACCCACCCCCCATCCCCGCCCACCATCCCCCATCCCCGCCCACCATCCCCACGACGCGTGTTGTCGTGTCACCTTCACCTTGCCCCCCCCTTCCCCCCCCCCCCCCCCCCCCCCACCTTCACCCTTGTCTCTCCTACCCCAACCCCTTTCCCTCTTCCGACCTCCCTTTTAAGCGAAAAATACCAATCACCTTCACCTTGATTCCTTCTCCCCCCCCCCTCCCCGCCCCCTTTCCACTCACCCCTCCTTCTCTACACCCCATCCCATCCTCCACCGTTTCCCAATCCGAGGCTGAGGGGTGAATTAGGACAGGTCTCGTTTTTCTGTCCACACACGCTGGGTCAATATACATCGAACTGGCGGAAATACTCTGTTTGTAGTAAAAGGGGAGGTGGTGGAGGTGGTGTACGTGTGGGTACGGGGGGGGGGAAGGGGGAGGGGGTGGCAGGATGAAACCGAAAGGGTACTGGGGGGAGGGGGCGATGAAGTGGGGGTGGGCAAAGGCTTTGGATATGTATTGATGTGATTTATATCTCATGGAAAACTTCCAAAAGACTGATGTAATAAAATGGGAGGAGGAGGAGTGGGAGAGGGAGGGATTATCACTGATTTCACTCTATCTGGAGAGAGAGAGAGAGAGAGAGAGAGAGAGAGAGAGAGAGAGAAGACAGAAGAAGACAGACAGACAGACAGACAGACAGACAGACAGAGACAGAGACAGAGATTTTCAGAATTCAGAAGTTTCTCCTGCAAAGCCATAACCCTTCAGAAGATGACATACAATGTGCCATAAATTCTCGTAATCTAAATGCTTCACGTAGGTATAAAGCTGTTTCATCCTTGTCGATGGAATCTAATCCTTGTTTGCAAATGCGTATACATCTGGGACAAAAGAGGAAGTATGAATGCATCCCAGCAGTATTCAAAGCAGTGTTTTCTTCTCCCGAACAGTCCAGAAGGATAGAAATGGACGTCAATGCAGTAATGATTTGTTTTCCTGTACTTATCTGGCACGTTTACGTTGGAATTATCTTCTCTTGGTTCTAGAGTAGGAACATTATTTTCAAATTTCTCTACATGGGCAGAAATCCTGCCCGCGTAATGGTGTGCTTACCTAGCACATAGAAACTGTATGTCGTGTCATTGATGTTAGATGTCTAGTGGACTCTGCTCGTGTTTGTCTTTAGGGAGAGCGAGCGGATGTTATCCCTGGCGTTGTGTTCAATGAGGGTTCATCTTAAGGTTGTCCTTACAGCTGAGCTGGGCTGTATAAACAGGAATCGCTTTTCCAAATTGGCAGGCTGCTGTTGTAACGAATAATTATCCTTTTATCTGTAGCACTGCCCTGGGCTTGCTGATGGGCATCCAGAATAGCTCAAATGGTACAACGCCAGATTCATGACCTTGGTGATCATGGAGTCACTAGTTCAAATCTCCGCAAGACCATTTCAGTACAGGGGGACTTTTTTTTTTTTTTTTTTCTCTCGGAGTCGGCTTTGGTTCTGACTCCATTTTCTCCAAAAACGTTTCAAATGAGACTAATAAACTGAGGTTTCAAGAGTGAACGTCGCACACATAACATCTAGCATTCACTTAAAATCCCATCACCAACTTTCGGAAGAGAAAGCCAGTTTGACCGTTGGTATGGATGACAAATAAAGCGAGCGTCCTCTGTGAAAAAAATCCAAGGAACGAATGACTATAAACGCAGTGACTGATGTTCGACTGAATGACGTTGGAAACGACTGACACGCGCCAGCAGGCATTTTCTTCAGTCAGCTCTACCCAGGTGACGGCCCTTTGTGTAAACGATAGCATAGAGTGTAGGACGGTTAGAGCTTGGGCTCTAACTGTGGATAGGCGCTATGCTAGTAATTTTAATACAATGATGATGATGATGACGATGATGATTTTAAAAATTATTCAAAAGGCTCCGCCGAAAAACATAGACAAACGAATCACAAGACAAAACACCACGACGCGTTTCGACGTCTTAGGTCTTCTTCAGGCAAGATACACAACACTCAGGACAACCGAAATGAACGAGGAATCACTCATTTTCATCCCATTCGGCGCAAGATGGGCGTTGAACGCTGAATTGGATGAAGATAAGTGATTGCTCGTTCATTTTCGTCGTCCCGAGTGTAGTGTATCTTGCCTGAACAAGACCTAAGAGGTCAAAACGCGTCGTGTTTTGTCTTGTGATTCGTTTTTCTACGTTTTTTTTTTTTTTTTTTGCGGCAGTCGCCTCACTTTGCAACTAGATGATGATGTTGGTAATGAATGATAATAATAGTAATAATAATAATAGTAGTAATGATACGCTCCTTTGCTAGGGGCAGAAGCAAATTGGATGACCGTTGTCCACACAATGCGTTATGTGGCTATTTTGGCGCTCTGTCTTGACAACACGTTTACCGCAAGTGCTCGAAGCGTTCTGTAGCGGTCCTCGTGAAAGGAAACAAGATGACGGTGATTGCAGTCAAAAGTTTAATTCATTTACTTATGTATTCATTCATTTATGCGTTTCATTTATGTATTTCATTATGCTAGTCTGTGTGTTTTGGATTTAATTGTAATTGTTCAGCTACAACAACGAGATGATTTTTTTTTTTTTAAAGATCCGTTTCCATGAAATCATGGTCATCATGTCCGTTCAATTAATCAGGAAAAGAACGAACGCTAATTGACAGCGCGCGAGTTCTCTCTTTTGTGGGCCGCTTCGCCATGAAGAAGAATATCCAGCTTACTTACTTACTTACACACACACACACACACACACACACACACACACACACACACACACACCTTCTCGTCATAAACTTCAGCAGTGCGTGTTATCTGCTCCATCCATGGCTGGTGTTCGGTTTCTCCCACACGATATACACTGCAATGCATCACTTGATAAACAAAAGTGTCTTGCATGTGTATTTCGCTTTGGGGCTGGAAGTGTGTGTGTGTGGGGGGGGGGGGGGGGGGGGGGGGCAAGGAAGGAGGGGTAGAGGGTGGGGAGGGGGGTGGGTAATAAGAGGCCTTACTTGTTGAACTTCAGAAAGCACTTCACCACTTACAACAACGAAAACAACAGCTACGAACTTGGAGAAAAAAAAATTCAGGTCAAGTTTTTGGATTTAACATACACGAACCCTCGATTGACGTTAAAATGAAAATGATTCTCTCTCTCTCTCTCTCTCTCTCTCTCCTCTCTTACGCGCGCGCGCACGCACACACACCACACACACACACACACACACACACACACACACACACTCACACTCACACACACACAGAGTCTAAACTAAAGGGAGCACACATCATTTATTCATCACACTCGCCCTCCCTCTTTTCCTTCATTCTGTTTCTAAGTTTCCTATTTCTTTTTTTTTCTTTTTTTTAGGTTTATTTCTCATTGCATTTATTCGTATTTAATGTAATATTTCATAAATGTAAGCGGTTTTTCTTCTTTCCACTTGGTGTTCCTATTACTTCTCTATCACTCCCTATCACTCCTCCCGAACATCTCAATGTACCATTTTCTCCACGTCTGCGTCCACCCTCTCTCTCTCTCTCTCTCGTGATTTTAGCAATGTATATTTATGAAGCAAATAAGAGAACCGGGACTGGAATGTCTTCATCTAAATTGTGGAGCAGCGTATTATGTAAACTGTTTCGTCCATCAGTTTGGGCATGCATGCAGAGTTTATGTAGGTTGCGCCCCACCCTCCCCTTCTTTAAGGGTACGCTCCTTCAGAATGGGGCCTTGGCCTTCATTTGAGTAAACATTCGTTATCGCATTTTCTCTGTCTGTCTGTCTGTCTGTCTCTGTCTGTCTGTCTGTCTGTCTCTCTCCAGATAGAATGTCACACAACACACACACACACACACACACACACACACACACACACACACACAGCCAAAATGTTGTTGACTGCTGCGTTTCACGCCCAATCCCCTGTAATGATCAGAACAGGTCGGCCCCGGGGTTCCCGTCACAGTGCCACTCCTTCAGGCTGCTGTTGACTGCTGCGTTTCACGCCCAATCCCCTGTAATGATCAGAACAGGTCGGCCCCGGGGTTCCCGTCACAGTGCCACTCCTTCAGGCTGCTGTTGACTGCTGCGTTTCACGCCCAATCCCCTGTAATGATCAGAACAGGTCGGCCCCGGGGTTCCCGTCACAGTGCCACTCCTTCAGGCTGCTGTTGACTGCTGCGTTTCACGCCCAATCCCCTGTAATGATCAGAACAGATCGGCCCCGGGGTTCCCGTCACAGTGCCACTCCTTCAGGCTGCACAGCACAACATGCAGCTGAAGCAGAACACTCGCCAGAAACCACAGTCCATGACAACCCAAACTCTGGAAGCGTCAACTGAGACGACCGATACCATCAGAGCTGGCACCACCAAAGAGAACTGGCCTAAATAGACAGTCCAGGACAACCCAGACTCTGAAGTGTCAAGGGAGACGACCGATACCATCAGAGCTGGCACCACCAAAGAGAACTGGCCTAGATAGACAGTCCAGGACAGCCCAGACTTTAAAGTGTCAAGGGAGACGACCGATACCATCCGAGCTGGCACCAAAGAGAGCTGGCCTAGATAGACAGTCCAGGACAACCCAGACTGAAGTGTCAAGGGAGACGACCGATACCATCCGAGCTGGCACCACAGAGAGCTGGCCTAGATCTAAAAGAATAGCACGCGGGCTCCAGAGAGGAGACCAAGACATCAGCTGATTCATTGACGTGGTCAGTGATTGAAACTTCACTATCTTTCCCCCTGTGTGGACGAATCGCGCTTTCATTAGGAAATAATGTTACCGATCAAAAGCGGTCAATCGAAAGGTTGGAACAGAAAGACCTGCTTGCTGACGACCAAAGCGACTGATCGAAAGGTTGGAACAGAAAAACTCGACTCCCAAAGCGACTGATCGAAAGGTTGGAACAGAAACACTTGAAGCCCAAAGCGACTGATCGAAAGGTTGGAACAGAAAGACGTGAAACCCAAAGCGATTGATCGACAGGTTGGAACAGAAAAACTTGAAGCCCAAAGCGATTGATCGACAGGTTGGAACAGACAGACTTGAAGCCCAAAGCGATTGACCGAAAGGTTGGAACACAAAAACGTGACGCCCACAGCGATTGATCGAAAGGTTGGAACAGAAGAACTCGACGCCCAATGCGATTGATCGAAAGGTTGGAACAGAAAGACTTGAAGCCCAAAGCGATTATCGACAGGTTGGAGCTGAAAGATTGATCGACAGGTTGGAAGAGAAAGACTTGAAGCCTGCTGATTCAACCACCACCGGTACCCAGACAGAAGCACCAGGCCAACTGGCCTACGCTGACCACCAGTACCCAGACAGAAGCGCCAGGCCAACTGGCCTACGCTGACCACCAGTACCCAGACACAAGCACCAGGCCAACTGGCCTACGCTGAAGCCACAAAACTATAGTTCCCATGACAGTATGAATAACACACAATTTGGGTTCTCGAACGTATAAAAGTTGAATTAATTCGTATCTTCTACGCATCTACCGAAAGGCAACCCTAACCCTAACTCTAACTTGATTCTAACCCTACCTTAACCTTAAATTGTTAGGAAAACCTACAAAACATTTCCTAGTGTTTTTCAGCCAGTAAACTGAATGTCTGCAACACATAATTCTCTCTCTCTGTCTCTGTCTCTCCCTCTGCCCATATTCCACCTCCCCCCTCCCTCTCCCAAACCCTTCATTCCATCCGCGTGTGCACATACGTGCATACATGCACATGTGTGTGTGTGTGTGTGTGTGTGTGTGGTGTGTGTGTGTGTGTGTGTGTGTGTGTGTGTGTGTGCGTGCGTGCCTGCGTGTGTGTGCGTGTTCAAATGGGAACATTTTCACTTGGTGATGGGGACGGGGAGGTGTTGAAGGGTGGAG
>CM065728.1:72638901-72646401 GCA_033310375.1 Conus canariensis | reverse complement strand
TCGATCAGATGCCTTGTCCCTGCCCTACCCACATACTTCACACATACGTATGTCGGTTAAATGCGTCACATAAACGCGCCGCGCGCGCGCGCGTACACACACACACACACACACACACAGAGAGAAAAAGAAAGAAGAGAGAGAGTGAGTGAGAGAGAGAGCAGACAGAGAGAGAGAGAGAGAGAGAGAGAGAGAGAGAGAGAGAGAGAGAGAAGAACGAACGAACGAAACGAACGAAATTTTATTTTACCAGGGTAATGAGATAAGCAATACAAATGCTTTTTTCCACCCAGCCCTGGGGAAAAGAAAGAGAAACAATGTAAAGATCAAATTAATGCATTTAAAGATCAAATTAATGCAAATACACATATAAAAAGAACAAAGCATAACAAGATCTTGTACAGTTCAAAACAAGTTAGCTATTGTCCATATTATTGACAAACGACTGCAAATAGAAAAGCGCGTGAACATAGCGAACAAGGGGAAGGAAACGGGAAAGGAAAAGGCCAAGGGGTAGGTTTAGGGTAAATGGAGAGAGAGGGAGAGGGAGAGAGAGAGAGAGAGAGAGAGAGAGAGAGGGAGAGAGAGAGAGAGAAAGAGAGACAGACAGACAGACAGACAGACAGTGAGCTCGCACAACATACTGCACGCGCACGTAAACCCACACGCGTACACACAGACAGAAAAGAAGCAGAGACTGAAACAGACACAGAGACAGGCAAAACAAGAGATAGCCAAAACAAGACCAAATTCTTCTGTTACGATGATAACAGATGAAGGCAGGTTTTTGTTGCTGTTGTCGTTTTGTTTGTTTGTTTCACAAACCAGTCTCAGGCAGTGTCCATACGCAGGGAGAGCGGTTGATTTAAACACACAAACATACAAACAGAGCGAGAGAGAGAGAGAGAGAGGAGAGAGAGAGAGAGAGAGAAAAGAGAGAGAGAGAGAGAACGAACGAGAATTTTTTTAACGAATGAGATAAGCAAACTGCACATGCTTTTTTTTCCACCCAGCCCTGAGGAGAGGAGAGAGAGAGAGAGAGAGAGAGAGGAGAGAGAGAGAGAGAGAGAGAGAGAGAGAGAGAGAGAGAGAGAGAGAGAACGAACGAGAATTTTTTTTTAACGAAGGTAATGAGATAAGCAAACTGCACATGCTTTTTTTCCACCCAGCCCTGAGAGAGAGAGAGGAGAGAGAGAGAAGAGAGAGAGAGAGAGAGAGAGAGAGAGAGAGAGAGAGAGAGAATCTTTATTCCCTAGGGTAACAAAAAACAACAAGATGCTTGGTTTATGTTTCCTCTCTGGGCTACAATATTACACAACAAATCATGGAGTAAGGATATCAATACAGAACACTATTACACAACATACAATTCATGGAGTAAGGATATCAATACAGAACACTATTACACAACATACAATTCATGGAGTAAGGATATCAATACAGAACACTATTACACAACAACAATTCATGGAGTAAGGATATCAATACAGAACACTGTTACACATATAGAACTGATTATAACCACAACAGTGATGATTCATATCAGCATTGAAGGAAAAAAATGCACACTAAAATATGTCACACACACACACACACACACACACACACACACACACACACACACAAACACACACATGCACACACGCACACGCACACACACACACACACACACATGCACGCACGCACGCAAACAGAGACAGACAGGTAGACAGACAGACAGACAGGCAGCGAGACAGACAGACAGACAGACAGACAGACAGACAGACAGACAGACACACACACAAACACAGACACACACACAATGACAATGACAGTGATTCTTTATTCTATAACGACAAAACTATTGGCTTAGCTAAGCCATTTTTTCGTACTTGCCGTTACCAGTTTACGAAGTTAGTACTAAATGATACAACATATGCATCAGAGAGAGAGAAAGAGAGACAGAGAGGGCGTGGGGGGGGGGAGGGGGAGGGGGGGTTGGAAGGGGGTAGCATGCAGACAGATCAACAGACAGTTCAACTAGGGAAAAAGGAAATCAGAAGCAGACGAAAGCAAGCAAAAGCCACAGACAGAAGCGATAGAGAGAAGGGAAGGAGACGAACAGACATAAACAACCAGAGGCTAGTGCCAAGGACAAGAAGGAAGGAAGACACAACAGCCACGATAGGAGAGAGAGAGAGAGAGAGAGAGAGAGAGAGAGAGAGAGAGGAGAGAGAGAGAGAGAGAGAGTGCGGGGAGGGAGGGATGGGGGTGGGGGAGGGGGGAAGGGGCGCTGGAGGGGTGGGGATCGGGGTGGAGGGGTGACAACAACATGCTGGAGCAGACCACACACACGCGCGCGCGCGCGCACACACACACGCACACACGCACGCACACGCACACACGCGCGCACACACACACACACACACACACGCACGCACACACGCACGCACACGCACACACGCGCGCGCACACACACATGCCCGCACACGCACTCACATGCACGCACACGCACACGCACACGCACACCACACACATCTCGGCCCTGGCAAAAGTTTCCATGCAGGCGTTGCCATGGGAACGGCCGCCTGGTGGTCACCATGGACACCAGAGGCCAGCATGCAGCAGCATCCCAGCAGCGTCGTCGCCAACAGAACAGAGAAGTCGCCACCGCTGATGGAAGAGAGAGAGAGGGGGGGGGGGGAGATGGGGGGAGGGGAGGGGGGGGGGTGGGAGGGGAGGAGAAGGGGGAAGGAGGAATGGGCGTGATGGATTGACAGGCGTGGCACTGTCGTGGTTAGTAGACACTGCAAGAGTGCATGGGAGAGTAGGGGGTGGGGGGAGGAGGGTAGGGTGGGCAGTATAGGAGGAATGGGAGAGAGAGAGAGAGAGAGAGAGAGAGAGAGAGAGAGAGAGAGAGAGAGAGGCAGCAGACAAAGGAGCACAACACACACACACAACACACCACACACACACACCACCACACACACAACGACAGACAGAGACAGAGACACAGAGAGAGACAGAGAGAAGCCTAGAATGTGGGGAAAGGAGTGTGGAGACAGACAGCCAGGGGAGACAAGCCCACAGTGGAGGGCGAGACAGGGTCCCGATCGTTTCCTTTGGTCCACCCACCAGAGAAATGGGAGATATCTTCCATGTCTCAGGGTCCACCACACTCACTGTCTTGGCCAGGTCAGAGTCCAGAGCAGGAGCCAGCCTGGTCGTCAGAGCAAAGCGCTCTCCAGTCAAAAGTGGGCAGATTTGGTCCCCGGCGGCACCTTGAGGCTGGAGCGTGCGAGGAGGCTGGGTGGGTGTTCAGGGTTTGTTTTTTTCTTTTTTCTTTCTTTTTCCTTCTTTTTTGTTTTGTTTTGTTTTGTTTTGTTTTTGTTTTTGTGTCTCCTGGGTCACCATAATGTGTGTGTGGTATGGTGCCAGAACCCTTTGGTGTGCCAGCTCTCTGAGGTCACGGAAGAGTCAATAACATAATTATAACATAATTATAATGCTTCCTCTGCACGGGTCTGTACGAGGACCATTTCAATATATAAGGTGAATTGTCCTAAATAAAGACTTCTACTACAGAAAGAAGCTTACTTTTTTTCAAAACTGTTTTTGCTGTCATTTATTTTATTTCGTCTCATTATGGTTTTTTCTTTTTTTGTTTTGTTTTCGGTTTTCAGATTATACAAAATGGCCGCCCAAGAAACATGCTCTAGGACTGAACAGAGATCAGTAAAAAAAAATGTTTGGTAGCTGAATAGTGAAATTCACAGAATGTCTGCTATGTATGGCGTGTTTCAGCCCCCATAAAATGTCTACAAATGGGCTAAATAATTCAGAGAATGGCGAAGCAGTGTTCGTGACGAAGACAGGCCAGGCAGGCCTACAGAGACTTCAAAGTCAGTATGAAGATTGCTACGCAGAAGGCATACACAAACTCGTACACCGATGGCAAAAGCGTGTGTCAGTGCTGGGAAAGAGTACCTAGAAAAATAATACAGGACAATTCACCTAATATATTGAATGGCCTCGTATGTAGACACAGCCAAAGACACAGCCACAGACACAGGCACAGACACACATAGACTGAAACACACACACAGACAGAAACACACACACACACACGGGGGGGGGGGGGGGGGGGGGGGAGACAGACGACAGACAGACAGAGAGAGGGAGAGAGACAGAAAGAGAGACAGACAGACAGACAGCGAGAGCGAAAAACAGCTGTGAACTAAAATAACGCAGTGGAGTGCCATCACCTCAGCATGAACTGAAATAACGCAGTGGTGGCAGATGCAATCTTGTCAAAGATTACCTATGGCTGTAAAACGGGAAGGAGCGTGATGGTGCCTTCTCCGCTTCAGACTGTGTTGACAGGTTCTTGAAACACATCAGTCATAAGACGTGCCAGGAATACGTTGAAAAATGAGAGAGTCGGCACGCCCTGACGAACCACTCTCCGGCAACAGCCTGCATCAGCACCGGACTAGTCGCTTTGGAGAACAATTTCTTGGTGTTGTTGACAAGCTTCTGTCTGACTCCGATGTTAAATATCTTCGTTGTGGCCGAAGGCCGGAGTAGCTCAGTGGTAGAGCCCGGACTCGTAATCTTGGTGATCCTGGGGCTGCGGGTTCGAATCTCCGCCGGGCCGTTTCGGTACAGGGGGATTTTCCCCTCGGAGTTAACATTGGTTCTGACTCCATTTCCCATACAGTCCTTTGAATGAGACTATAAACCGAGAGTTTACGTGTGTGAACGCAAGCATAACATCTTGCACACACGTCAAATCCCATCACCAACTTTCGGAAGTGAAGGCCAGTTTGGCCGTTGGTATGGATGGCACGTTACACATAGCATGCACCTTCCCCGAAGCTGGAGTATGGCTGCCTTAATGGCGGGATAAAACAAAACTCCTCTCCCTTTGTTGGGTAGATGGGATTAATCCTTGCCTGTCTATACAGGGAGTGTCCGCAGGAGTATCAGCCTGCGTACGCAGAAAGACAGAAACAATCTTCACTGTGGTTCTTAGTGCCTGCTGCCGGACTCTGTGGAACGCCCTCCTGAAGTCTGCGGAGACATGAAGTGGTAGAACGTCTTCTGGTGGCAGACTGTTCCACTGTTCCACAAACGCTACGGAGACTGAAGATCTGTTTGATTGTGGTTTCTGCCTTGGGGAACCCAGTCTGTTCTTCTGCAATAATTGCATCTGCTTGTAACTGCAATCTATTATTCAGCATGACTTTGAGCATCGCTTTGCTGGCTTGGCTCATCAAGCTTACGGTGTGGTAGTTCTGGCAGTGTTGAAGATTTTCCTGTCTTTTAGCAGAATCAGTCCTCTAGGGAACTGTTGAAGGAAGAAAGCAGATGGAAAGACAACAAACAACAACAACAACAACAAGAACAAACACGATGAACTGGATACATTGCAGGGTGGAGCAGGGAAATACTTGGGAAGACCCAGACCTTGGCACACAACCAACAAAACCGGAGAAACCTGGTGAACTGTCCTTCAGGGTGGTGCCCCAGCGACTCCCCACGGAGGAGGAGAAGAACAAGAAGAAGAAGAGGAGGAGGAAGAGGAGGATAAGGATAAGGACAAGGACAACGTCCTGAACTCATCAACATCGTGAACTTATCAACATCCTGAACACATCAACGTCCTGGACTAACCTACGGCTCACTGCCACACAGTCTACTGCCCTTACGTTCTTTTTTTTTACAAACTGCAAACATCTTCCAACAGACCATGCAAAACGTTCGCCAACACACAACCTATCACCTATCCCAGAGTCTTGTGGGACGCCACAGAAGACTTCGCAACCAGCTTCCTCCACTCCTCCCGGTTCTCAGACGCTCTTAGGCAGTTGCTGAGTGTGAGGCCAGTCCATGCACTGATGTTGTCCTCCCATCTCTTTCTCTGTCTTCCTCTCCTTCTGCCTCCTCGCACTGTTCCTTGTGGAATGGTTTTGGCAAGTCCTGTTGATCTTGATACATGACAAGACCATCTAATTTTCCTTCTTTTCACTGTGGACAACAGGTCTTCGAATGGTCTAATGGCTTGCCTTACTATCGTCTGGACCCCCAAGTTAGTAATGTGGTCTTTGTATGAGATGCTGAGGATCTTGCGAAAGCATCTCGTCTCTAATGTCTGAATCAATCTCTTAAGTTCAGCTGTCAACAACACGTAACACATACATACAAAACCACCTTCCCTCTTTCCAACCCATCCCGCATCACCAATCTCTCGTCGTTGTCCCTGCCACACACATGTGGGTGACTATGTGATAATGGACCACCACTGACCACAGTAGCACGCGCAGGGTCACTAAAGGTCACAGTGCCTAAGTGGTGATCATAGAGCTAGTATAATAACTAACACCTGTGTGTGTGTGTGTGTGTGTGTGTGTGTGTGTGTGTGTGTGTGTGTGTGTGTGGTGCGTGCGTGCTGCGTGCGTGCGTGCTGCGTGCGTGCGTGCGTGTGTGT
This sequence comes from Conus canariensis, assembly GCA_033310375.1. Classification (NCBI taxonomy): domain Eukaryota; kingdom Metazoa; phylum Mollusca; class Gastropoda; order Neogastropoda; family Conidae; genus Conus; species Conus canariensis. Next base: position 72,639,932 of record CM065728.1, on the reverse strand, counting down.
GTGTGTGTGTGTGCGTGCGCTCGCGTATGTGCCTGTCTGTGAGCGCGCGTGCGCGCAGGCGCGTGCAGAAGCGTGCGCGCTGTCATGCCAGGAATCGTGTAATCGCTTTAGTGGTCTAAGGACCGTGCCGCCCCCCCCCCCCCCCCCCCCCCCCCCCCCCCTGTGAACGGTAAACCATGACAACCATGTTCGATATCTTGCCAACGGCAGACACAGATACATACGCCCACACACATGCGCGCACGCACACACATAGGAATGCACACACGCCTACACCCCGGACACGCACGCACTGGAGGAAAAAGATGGGATATAGAGAGACACGTAAATTTTGCCAACGTTACGAAAGAGGAGGATAGGTGGGGGCCGGAGGGGGGGGGAGGGGGAGAGATAGCGGGAGGGATAAGGGAGAGAGAAAGGAGGAGGAGGAGGAAAAGGTGGTGGTGGTGGAGGAGTAGGAGGGAGGAGAGAGAGAGAGAGAGAGAGAGAGAGAGAGAGAGAGAGAGAGAGACAGACAGACAGACAGACAGACAGACAGACAGACAGACAGAGGAGGAAGGAGAGAGAGGAATTCGAGATAATGCGAGAGAGAGAGAGAGAGAGAGAGAGAGAGAGAGAGAGAGAGAGAGAGAGAGAGAGAGAGAGAGAGAGGTGTTTACGTCAAGGCCCGTATGACGTCAGTAACACTGTTGTTGATTATGTGAGCTGAAAGTGGGTTAAACGAAAGTGGTGGAAACCTCTGACGACGACGACGACGACGACGACGACTATGATGATGATGATACAGAAACCAGTCATGAAAAAGACACCACGCTTTCTATTTACAACATTCTGGATACCATTTTAAGACACAGGTGGGAGAGGAAGTGCTGTGGCTTATTTTGCAGGGACAAGTACAAGGAAGATCAAACACCGATTCATCCAAGCTCTGTAAGAACAACGTCAGAATCACCAACGATGAAATCAGCCAATTTTGTAGACAAAGACAGACAAAGATCTCTCCGGCTTTGTAGAGACAAAGACAGACATCA
>CM065728.1:72618901-72633901 GCA_033310375.1 Conus canariensis | reverse complement strand
TATATAAAACATTTAAGTTACGACCTGTGCTTGTTTGTTAATATGTTAAGCTTGATCAGTTACATTGTAAAATATATTTTTAGAATGATTGTTTTGTTGCGTCCCTTTGATGAGGGTCAAAATAACCTATTAATGAATAAAATGTCCGTCTTCTCTCTCTCTCTCTCTCTTCTCTCTCTCTCTCTCTCTCTCTCTCTCTCTCTCTGATGGTGGCAGGAGGGGAGTGGGGGGAAGGGGGGGGGGTACGTATGAATACGTGCCCGCATGCGCACCCACCACCCAACCTTCCCCCGCCCCGCCCAGCCCGGCCCCGCCCCTCCCCTCCTCCCAAGGCCGACCGAAAGACTGAGCGATTGGTGACAGCGGTCCGTCTCCATGGAGATCGCGGTGCTGGAGAGTCTAGGCCGGCCGTTGGACCGCCTCATCAGCAACACACAGGCCAGGGATCGATGGTGTCCCGGGGACCAGGGCTGGGCGGACACAGACCTCCTCAGTCATCTCCCCTGATTCCCCCCCACACCCTCACTCCCTCCCCCCCCCCCCCCCCCCCCCCCCCCCCCGCCCTCCAACAATCCCCACCCTCCTTCCCGCGTCTGACTTTGTGTCTCCTGTCTTCTTCCAGCTCATCAGTCGCTGGCACTGCTTCCGGGACTGTTCGGACCACAGCTTGTGGTCTGGTGGCAAACAAGCGTGGGCAGACGTCGATATCATCAGAGGTTTTTTGGGGTTTTTTTTGTGTTGTTGTTGTTGTTGTTGTTGTTGTTGTTGTTTCTGATTGGTTGGAAAACGAGGTTCACTCCGTTGACCGCCAGATGAACCGTCGCTGGTGTCGTGGGCGATGACTCTCTCTCGACACCAGTTCACGTCCAACCGAGAAAAGCAAGAGAATTGTTTGACAACCCCCCCCCCCCCCCTTCTCCTTTCCTCTCAGCTCAGCACACACACACACACACACACACACACACACACATTTCCCTTCACATCACACACACACACACATTTCCCTTCACATCACACACACACACACACACACACACACACACACACACACATTTCCCTTCACATCACACACACACACACACACACACACACACACACACACACACACACATTTCCCTTCACATCACACACCACACACACAACACACACACACACACACACACACATTTCCCTTCACATCACACACACACACACACACACACACACACACACACACACATTTCCCTTCACACACCACACACACACACACACACACACACACACACACACACACACCTCCCTTCCATCACACACACACACACACACACACACACACACACACACACACACACACACTTACTTCCCTTCCCCATCAGTCAGACAATTTGTGTTAGCACTGATGCACCGTTACGAAAACAGCGAAAAGTCGTACCATCATCAGACCGTATTACGTTACCGCCACGATTGGAACTGATGCAACCCTGCGGATACTTCAGTTTCATAGCAATTGTCCATAATTATTTGTTTGGACATGACTGCGAAGCGAGTAGGGAGATCATTAGACTATTTCTATGAACGTCTATTGTGTCTGACAGTTGATTCTCCTGTTCTTTCATATTACGCCCATCAAGGCACACACCAGGTGATTCCAGACAGAGAGACTCAAATGAAAGGAATCGGGGGACTGTTTGGGGGGAATCCACCCGGCGCAGCAAAGATAAGGTCATGGGAGAGTGCGACGGCTTGACACGTGACGTCAGATAAGGGTGTAGCTCATGCGTTTTTAGATCGTGAATGACGTCATCGGTAGAGATCACTAAAAAAAAATGACTGAAAGGATTGTTTGGACATAACTGCGGGTTGGGGAGTGGGGGGGGGGGGGGGGGTGATGGGAGGAGGAGGAAAAGGGTTGGGAGAAGGGTGGGTAAAAGGGAGGGGGTGCAGAAGTGCGGTTGGGGGGCGGGAGGGGGGGGGGGGTGACAAGATCTTGGTGAACAAGACTTGGCAGATGCCCGAACTGCAGGTCAGCCAAGGGGTAAGGCGCGGGGAGAAGGGGGGTGGGGGGGGATGTCAGACCTTGATCCCAACGAATACCGATGATTCTGGAACCGATTGCTGCCAGCAGCTCCGCCACTGACCTCTATGACGCCAATTCAACTCACAGAAACCCCAGGAACCGCCACCCCTCCTGAGTCATCCAAGGCCAGCCAGAAAAGGATGTATGTTGAGCGTGTGTGTCAGAGAAATGGGGTATCTCCCAAGTCTCTGGTGTGTGTGGTGGTGGCCAGCGCTGGAGGATGGGGGGGGGGGGGGGGCATCGGGATAGGGTGGCATAGGGTGGGAGGGGGGACGGTGGTGATAGGAAGAATGGGGGTGGGGATGGAGGGGCAGGAGGCGGTGTGCGTGATGGCGGTGCTACCACTTCCTCAAACTGACTTCATGGCAATTAATTGATTAATTAATTACACATGGCCAGAGCGCGTTGCCAGGCGATGGTCACTTCTAAGAACTGAGTAATTAGCATTGCCACCGGCCTTTTAATGGGTACAAGTCCTATATTTGAGACCACGTGATATGTGAGTGTGTGTGTGTGTGTGTGTGTGTGTGTGTGTGTGTGTGTGTGTGTGCACGCGTGCGCGCGTGTGTGTGTGTGCGAGCGTGTGTGTATGTGTGTGTGTGAGAGGAGAGAGAGAGGAGAGGAGAGAGAGAGAGAGAGAGAGAAAGCGTGAGAGAGAGAGAGAGAGAGAGAGAGAGAGAGAGAGAGAGACAGACAGACAGACAGACAGACAGACAGACAGACAGAGACACAAACACAGACTGACACAGACAGACAGACAGAGACAGAGGCTGACAGAGCGTGTTCACGACATCAATAAACCCCAACAGACCAGATGGTGGGCTGGTGTTTACCCAGACCTTTCCTATACATCTTCAACAACCTGCTGTACCCTACCTTGGACTAGCCAAGGCTGCGCTGTGCTAAAAACACACACAACAGGGCTACGAGCAGCTATGGGCTCGAGGCACCAAGAGAAAGAACCCTATAGAAGCCCAGCAGCGCCATAAACCAATAGCAGCTGCTACCATCCAAAATGACAACGGGGTTAAGTGGTACCCCTGAGCATCACCCAACTGTTTTTCCTTTAGGATAATAGTTATACCAGTTTCCCCTCCTACGCAGTGTCTTCCCCTCTTTTCCCCCAAGGAAAACATTCATGTTCAGAGCGTTATCCCTAGGGGCCACAATTGTGTTTCCCTTCTTTGAGGATCATTACTTTCTTGCCCAACCCGTTTGCCCTTGTCATGATAAGAAAACAGACAAACACTGCTACTTCCCGTTCGCGCTGTCCGCGCAATGATACTGGTTTTCTTCAGGCAAACATGGATATTGCTTATTATCCCAAGGAGAAAAAAAGGGCAGACAATTGTGATCCTCCGCTCAAACAGGGGAAATGGTTATTATCCTCGGAAAGACTGGGAAAACAGTTATTATCGTTGGGTTTCGGCTTGTTTCATCAATGGTGTCACTGCCTGCGGTTGAGTCCAAATATGCTATACCATATCCGTTAAGTTTTGAGACCACACTGCACTTGATTTAAAGCTGATAAATAAATGAATTAATAACTTGAGATAACTTACGAAGAGGGTCTCGTGGCTACGACTTAGCTGATGTCTGATCTACACATTAGCCCAACGCGCTGGTCAGACCTTGAGTAACCTACCTAACATTGGTTGTGCCATTTTTATCATTGTATGGGTATCCTCGAGAAGATCGGGAAAACAGTTATCTTCGGGAAGACAGGGAAAAACAATTATCCTCAGGAAGACAGGGGAAAACAATTATCCTCAAGAAGAAAGGGGAAAACAATTATCCCCAGGAAGACAGGGAAAAACAATTATCCTCGGGAAGACAAGGAAAAACAATTATCATCGGGAAGTCAGGGAAAACAATTATCCTCGGGAAGACTGGGAAAAACAATTATCCTCAGGAAGGCAGGGGGAAACAATTATCCTCGGGAAGACAAGGAAAAACAATTATCATCGGGAAGTCAGGGAAAACAATTATCCTCGGGAAGACAGGGAAAACAATTATCCTCAGGACGGCAGGGAAAAACGGTTATTATCCTAGGGAAACAGGGAAGAGTTATTATTCCCTGCAAAACAGGGCAAACAGTTGTGGTCGTCAGGAAAACAGTTGCGATCCCCAGGATAATAACTGTTGCCTCTTTTCGCTATTTTCCTCGAAGATCATTGCCGTTTTTCTTGAGACAAACAGCTGTTACCGCCTTCACACGCCAATGTGTTCCCATAGAAGCCAAGTCCTTCTCCTACGATCACAACCTCTGGAGGCATTGGAGATGAAAGGGGGAAGAGGGAAGGGGAAGATAAGCACCGTGGGTGCCCAGTTAATGTATTCTCTAAAATGCCGAACGAGGTTCAACACATGCAAATACACACACTTTAAGTGGGAACGGGCGTACCTGCACACGCAAAGAGCACTCACGCACACATACGTCAGGCAAACAATACATAGTCGTGATGAAGATCTCATGGCCAAAAATAACACGAGTATGCAGACAGGTGCGAACTTTCACCATTTTTTTTTTTTTTTTAATCCCTAAAACTTTCGTAATGGCTGACTCTCGTGGTTGCTAACACAGGTTGACATTTTTATACTCGGACCATTGTTACCCTCAGTCGAACACACCCAGTATGAATTTGCACACTGTTCTTGCAAATCGAGTTGAGTTTGACGGCAGCAGACGACATTTTTCGCCAGTACAGCGGAGAGAACGTAGCTGGCGGTCGCATAAGAATTATCTCCCCTCTTTTAAAGTTCGATGACTCATGGAGGATTTGAGACGGCGTGCATTTGTTCTCTATAATACCGTTGCTCTTTTTTAACTGCCGAATAAAACAAATAAATAAATAAACAAAAAATAAAATGAAATAAAAGGATCGACACATAAACAGTAGAGTCAGTCGGGTCACCTCAACTAATGTGTGTGTGTGTGTGTGTGTGTGTGTGTGTGTGTGTGTGTGTGTGTGTGGACAAAGTACACATTAAAAAAAAAACTCACAGAGATTTTAACCACATTTTTTTTCTTTTGGGGGTTGGGTGAGGTGGGGGAAGGCGTAAGTACACATTGGAACACTGGGAGAGAGAGAGAGAGAGAGAGAGAGAGAGAGAGAGAGAGAGAGAGAGAGAGAGAGAGAGAGAGACAGACAGACAGACAGGCAGGCAGACAGACAGACAGACAGACAAGCAAACAGGCAGGCAGACAGACAGACAGACAAGCAAACAGGCAGGTGAGCGAGGACTGCTGGTATCAGGAACGACAATCCAAACAATCTCTGGCCCAGAATACCCCGGGCTGCACTTTGCACGCACTGTAATTCGCTCCGACCGTAGTAGCCCACGCAGAACATTCCAGACAAACCAAATTCTATGTATGGTCCATTATCAGCTGCCAAAAGTGCACACTGTTATTTTTGTTGTTGCTGTTGTTTCAACACAGCCGAAGTTTCAATCATGACAGAATGGAAAGATAAACCATTCTTTACTACCCATGCGATTCGGAAACAGTAAACCTTGAGCACACACGCCTGTGACGTAGATAATGCAAACGGGTTCCGCAGGCTGCACACCAAACATGAAGGTGCCACAGCACTTGCTTAAGATGTTGGTTATTTATAGACAGCGACCATCAGATTGTTTTAAGGATTCTTGTTGTGTCGGAAAGTTGAGTCTCCTTTTCTTTCGTATGTCCGTCAACACAGATCTAAATGAAACGAAAGGGACTATTTTAGGGAGACCACCCGGCGCAAAGATAAGGTCATGGGTGAATGCGAAGGCCTGAAATGTGACGTCAGGTATGGGGTAGCTCATGTACTTTTAGATTGTGGTAGAAATCTCTAAAAAAAAAAAAAATATATATATATATATGTGAAATGGTTGATGGGGGAGGTGGGGAGGGGGGTCATTCGATCTATGATCAGTTTAATATCAGTCGGCATAAATTCACGCTACACCTAAACACGCTTACCTGGATTATGTGATGATTTGGTGCAAAAAAAACTCCTTATTGTGGCGTGTGGCCACTACACCCTGACTGGCCACAACATGTTAGCCTGTCCACGAGCCGTGGGTTCGATCCTCCACAATGCCCTGTAATGTCAGGAAAGTATGGAGGGTTGTCAGACTGATGATCTGAACGCTGGGTTGGCAGGGTGTTGGAGGACTAGAGGGGGCACTGTAGGGGTGGGAAAGAAAAGGAAGGGGGGGGTGGAGGGGGGGGGGTTAGCACGTTTAGGTGCTTAAATAGGGTCAGCAACATCTAATTATTCAGATGGAGTTGGTCTCTGGGCACAGCACACCAGTCAGTGAAGGCCTGTTATAGAGGCTTATCTATGCATGGTACATTAAAAGCTGCCAAAAGAGCACACTGTTGTTTTTGTTGTTACAGTTTTAACACAGCGGAAATTTTCAATCATGACAGAGAATGGAAAGATACCCATGCGATCCGGAAGCGAAAGTCAACCTGGAGCACACGCCTTCCAATCAGAAGGAAGCTTACAGATCTGGACGAATCATACAGCCCGACACATACACCAACATTTACAGAGTTGAAAACCAAAGAGGAAGCTGAAACCATCTGAGGCCTGCTTAATTTTCTTTCCGTTTCAAATACGATTCATCGTGGATAAGAACTAAATGAACGTTGTCTTTCAAGGCAACGAGTCAAAGAGTTCAACCTTTCAGAATTATACTCACCAATTATTGGTGTTCCCCATGCACCTAAAGTAAGTTAGTGACGTGCTCTGCCTGACTGGTCCACGGGGCCCTCGGTATTTTTCACTCTCACGAGCCCGTCACTGTTGAGTTACTTAACCTTTTGGTCTTGTCGTCGTGGTGTGTGTGTGTGTGTGTGTGTGTGTGTGTGTGTGTGTGTGTGTGTGTGTGTGTGTGTGTGTGTGTGCGTGCGTGCGTGCGTGTGTGTGACAGAGAGAGAGAGGAGAGAGAGAGAGAGAGAACTGTAGTATACCGGGACAGAGTCCTGTTCTGGCGGATGTGCGGCTATTTTATCACATTGTTCAATTTTACCATTTAAAAAAAAACAGACCACTGTAGTCAATATCGGCACGTGATGCTCGCAATGATTGAGCCGGCACCCACACACACACCCACACCCACACACACACTGGGCAGTTTTTGCTAGCTGGAATTCTTCGCAAGCGTATTTAACAACAGTTCTTCTGGTCAAAGGAATTTCAGCTTTACTCCCCCCCCACCCCCCACCAGTTCCAAGATCAGTTTCCCTCCCTCTTTGGAGAGAGAGAGAGAGAGAGGAGACAGACAGACAGACAGACAGACTGAGAGACAGACAGACAGACAGAGACAAAGACAGAGAGAGAGAGAGACGTAGAGGGAGACAGAGAGAGGGGGTGTGGAAGGGCGGGAGGGTAGAGGATGGGGGAAGAGGGGGCGGGGCAGGGTGGATTGTGCGCTCCAGTCTGAATCTTGATAGCTGTCACCAGTGGTAACAGCGGGTAATAAAGGTGGCAGGACATTTTCTGGAATGGCTCCTCTTTCACAGCGTCGTTTATCTCGCCGACTCCATGGCCGCTTAATGCTCACCACACGTGGTTCCTTACGGTGGCTTCGTGTTCTGGTGAAAGTGCACTTCAAACCTTCCCTTCTCTGAGACTAGTTGGCTTTACTCATGCTGTTCTTGCCATGAAAACTTGCCCCTGTTCATGCTGTCCTCTGGCATATTTCAACGCGTAGTGAAGAGGTGCTTATTAACTGACAGAAAAAAGAAAACACACACACAAAGGAAGAACACGAAATGTTGTGTTACAGTCTGAACAGAACAACAAGAACACGAAATGTTGTGTTACAGTCTGAACAGAACAACAAGAACACGAAATGTTGTGTTACAGTCTGAACAGAACAACAAGAACACGAAATGTTGTGTTACAGTCTCAACAAAACAATACCAACAATAAATACAGTCTGAACAGAATTCCAACAAGAACATGAAAAACAGCTTTTCAGTCTGAAAAGACCAAAAACAAAACAAAAAAACAAAAAACAGAGAGAGAGAGAGAGAGAGAGAGAGAGAGAGAGAGAGAGAGAGAGGGCAAATGAAATGTCTAACAGTCTGAACAGATTAATTAACAAGAACAAAAAAAAGTTGGTCTTACAATCTGATCAGGACTCGAAGAACACGAAATGTTGTCTTACAGTCTGATCAGGACTCGAAAGAACACGAAATGTTGTCTTACAGTCTGAACAGAACAACAAGAACACGAAATGTTGTCTTACAGTCTGAACAGAACAACAAGAACACGAAATGTTGTCTTACAGTCTGAACAGAATAACAAGAACACGAAATGTTTTCTTACTGTCTGAACAGAACAACAAGAACACGAAATGTTGTCTTACAGTCTGAACAGAACAACAAGAACACGAAATGTTGTCTTACAGTCTGAACAGAACAACAAGAACACGAAATGTTGTCTTACAGTCTGAACAGAACAACAAGAACACGAAATGTTGTCTTTCATTCTGAACAGAACAACAAGAACACGTAATGTTGTCTTTCATTCTGAACAGAACAACACGAACACGTAATTTGTCTTACAGTCTGAACAGAACAACAAAAACACGTAATGTTGTCTTCAGTCTGAACAGAACAACAAGAACACGAAATGTTTTCTTACTGTCTGAACAGAACAACAAGAACACGAAATGTTGTCTTACAGTCTGAACAGAACAACAAGAACACGAAATGTTGTCTTACAGTCTGAACAGAACAACAAGAACACGAAATGTTGTCTTACAGTCTGAACAGAACAACAAGAACACGAAATGTTGTCTTACAGTCTGAACAGAACAACAAGAACACGTAATGTTGTCTTTCATTCTGAACAGAACAACACGAACACGTAATGTTGTCTTACAGTCTGAACAGAACAACAAAAACACGTAATGTTGTCTTTCAGTCTGAACAGAACAACAAGAACACGAAATGTTGTCTTTCATTCTGAACAGAACAAGAACACGAAATGTTGTCTTTCAGAACAACATGAACACGAAATGTTGTCTTACAGTCTGAACAGAACAAGAACACGAAATGTTATCTTACAGTCTGAACAGAACAACAAGAACACGAAATGTTGTCCTACAGTCTGAACAGAACAACAAGAACACGAAATATTGTCTTACAGTCTGAACAGAACAACAAGAAGACGAAATGTTGTCTTACAGTCTGAACAGAACAACAAGAACACGTAATGTTGTCTTTCAGTCTGAACAGAACAACAAGAACACGAAATGTTGTCCTACAATCTGAACAAAACAAAACGAACAACAAATGCTGGTCCTACAGTCTGAACAGATCTTCAACAAGAACAAGAACCATCATTTTACATTCTGAACAGAAAAACAAGAAGTGTTGTTTTATAGCCCGAATAGCATTCTGCAAAGAACACGAACAGTTGGTCTGTTATTGTGTACATAATTTTCCAACAAGAACAAAAACAAACAAACAAACAAACAAAAAATTGGCAGTCTTTCAGTCTAAAAAGAATTCTACCAAGAACACGAATTATTTGTCCTCCTCTCTGAATTAAAGCTAAACGAAGAACAAAAGAAATGTTAGCTGTTCAATCAGAACATAAACTTCTTTCATGTTGGTCTTCCAATGTGGACGTAACACCACGACGAAGACGAAATGTTGGTCTTCCTGTCTAAACATAAGTCAAACAAAGAACAAAAGACATGCTGGCCTTTCAATTCAAACACAGCTTCACTGAGGAATGTTGATATTTCAGTCTGAACTTTACAGCATAACGAAGACGGAATGTTGGTCTTGCTTTCCGGACCCATAAGGGATGAGTCATTCTTCTCGCTTCTGTTTAAGTTTGAAACACTGTAAAGATTGCAAACAAAATGAAGATGGATTTCATCTGTCACCCTGTCGACTCCTTCTCCTTCGTCTCCGTCCCTCACATACAAAGCACTACTGCACAAACATGAATCAGAGCAACAATATCCGGAATGGGGGTACAAGTAGGAATCAGCATCCCTATCTCAACCCCTCGATTACCCCCCCCCCCCTCCCCCGACACTCACACACACACACACACACACACACACACACACACACACACACACACACACACACTCCGCCTATCTTTCCTCTCCTCCCACCATCTGTCTTTACGTCAGTGTCACTGTTATCACCAACGATCTCTGACACAAGCAATACGCCACGACAAAACTCGCAAGAACATTGACCCCCCCCCCCTCCCTCCCCCCCCCCTCCCTTCCCCCTCCCTTCCCCCCATATCCAGTAACAAGCCATGACAAAATGTACAAGACAAGTCAACCTTACTCCAACAACATGCCGAGACAGACGAGATCAAAACAATTTCCCAACGCCAAGGCATACAAAAAACACTACACCCTGTACTCGCGTAATGCTGGGGGGGGGGGGGGGGGGGGAGGCAAATAATAACAAGACTAAAACTCATAACAAAGAAAGAAAGGAAAGAAAAAGCACAAACAAAACCTTAAAAAAAAAAAGTGAGAGAAAGAAGAGACAACTACAATCAGCACCCGACAAAGGACGTAAACCCTGCTTCGTGAGTTTCCCTGCACAGACAAAACATTTGTCTGCTATCAAAGCCCTCCACTGATAAGGACATAGGTCCTATTTAAGCCCTCCGCCAAAAATTGAAGATGTGTGTGTCTTATTAAAGCCCTCTACCAATGAAGACATGCGTGTCCTATTAAAACCTTTCAGAAATGAAGATATGTGTCCTATGTAAGCCCTCCAGCAATGAAGATATGTGTCCTGTTAAAACACTTCAGCAATGAAGACATGTGTCCTATTAAAAACCCTCCTCCCATGAAGATATGTGTCCTATTAAAAACCCTCCTCCCATGAAGATATGTGTCCTATTAAAAACCCTCCTCCCATGAAGACATGTGTCCTATTAAAAACCCTCCTCCCATGAAGATATGTGTCCTATCGAAACCCTTCACCTATTTAGTTATGTGTTCTATGTAAGCCCTCCACCAATGGAAACATGTCTCTTATTAAAGCCCTCCACAAATGAATATGTGTCTTATTAAAGCCCTTCACAATGGAAACATGTCTCTTACTAAAGCCCTCCACCAATGAAGATATGTGTCTTATCAAAGCTCTCCACCAATGAAGATATGTGTCTTATTAAAGCCCTCCACCAATGAAGATATGTACACTATTAAAGCCCTCCACCAATGGAAACATCTCTCTTACTAAAGCCCTCCACCAATGAAGATATGTGTCTTATCAAAGCCGTCCACCAATGAAGATATGTGTCTTATTAAAGCCCTCCACCAATGTAGATATGTGTCGTATCAAAGCCCTCCACCAATGAAGATATGTGTCTTATTAAAGCCCTCCACCAATGAAGATATGTACACTATTAAAGCCCTTCGCAAATGAAGATGCGTCAACAATCAAAGCCCTCCATCAACGAATACACTACATACTATAAAATCCCTTTACCAGTGAAGGTGTGTTTCCCATTCAAACCCTCCACCAATGAAAACAGGTCTATTATCATATGGACAATCTTACAGCCCTTAACCAAAGAAGCCCTCCACCAGCGTAACTATGTTTACCATCATATGGCCACTGTCAAAGCCCTCAATCAACGAAGACAGGGATGCTGTTAAAGCCATCAATACGGTTGCCCGGCACCTCGTCAGTAGTGCACCTACAGAATGACAGGCAGACTGACCTTTCAACCCGCCCAGTGAATATGAGATTAGATGGAGGTTTACCTGGAGATATTCACATGATGGAAAGACTGACGTACATCCTAGAAATCTCCATGCGAACACTGTACAGAAACCTGTCCAGCGATCCCGCAGCAGACCAGCATAAAGTAACCCACAAACTCTGCCCTGCTCCACACTGCTCCAACTGCGCGCAGGGTAACCGACAGGCGAAGCGTCCCACAAGAGCGAGACAGGTGCCAAGGCGGCCGAGTGCTATCCCTGACACGAGACAGCCCTTGCCTTCCCACGTCAACCAGCTTGCCCCCCAGATAGTGAGGGCAGATAGGGGAGACAAACAGGGACCGGCTGACTCTGGCACTAGGAGTAGTGGGGGGCTGGCAGTACAGGGCCAGACAGGCGCGGAATGTCCACCGCCATCATCCCATGCCACTGCCAGAGGATGGGTTGGGGCAAGTGTTTTCTGGAAAACAACAGCTATTCTTACCATCCGCACCCTGCAGGTTCTTTTTGGAACTGGTTCCGCACACCACCAGCCCTGAGGATTCTTACTAAAAATACATTCCAATTTTCCTGTTATCTCAACCCCTTTCCCCCTAACTTCGCTCCTTCAATTTGTTTTCTTCGTATCAACGTCTGTACCCCCGCCTGAAACTCCACAAAAATGTAGGGAACATTTTTTAACCGTTCAGACCTTACGATCACGAGAGGAAGACTCTGTTACCAGTTCAGAACTCACCGTACCATGGGGAATACTATGTTAACTGTTCAGTCCTCACAGTGATATGGAAAACACTGTGTTAACAGTTCAGACTTACAATAACAAGAGGAACATTCTGTTAACAGTTCAGACTTACAATAACAATAGGAACATTTTGTTAACAGTTCAGACTTACAATAACAAGAAGAACATTTTGTTAACAGTTCAGACTTACAACAACAAGAGGAACATTCTGTTAACAGTGCAGACTTACAATAACAAGAGGAACATTCTGTTAATAACAGATCTCACAATGACGTGGGGAACACTCTATTAACAGAGAGTCCTCATAATAACAAGGGGAACACTTTATTAACACTTCAGACCTCACAATGACATGGGGAACATTCTGTTAACACTTCAGACCTCACAATGACACGGGGGACATTCTGTTAACACTTCAGACCTCACAATGACATGGGGAACATTCTGTTAACACTTCAGACCTCACAATGACGTGGGGAACATTCTGTTAACACTTCAGACCTCACAATGACATGGGGAACATTCTGTTAACACTTCAGACCTCACAATGACGTGGGGAACATTCTGTTAACACTTCAGACCTCACAATGACGTGGGGAACATTCTGTTAACACTTCAGACCTCACAATGACGTGGGGAACATTCTGTTAACACTTCAGACCTCACAATGACACGGGGAACATTCTGTTAACACTTCAGACCTCACAATGACACGGGGAACATTCTGTTAACACTTCAGACCTCACAATGACGTGGGGAACATTCTGTTAACACTTCAGACCTCACAATGACGTGGGGAACATTCTGTTAACACTTCAGACCTCACAATGACGTGGGGAACATTCTGTTAACACTTCAGACCTCACAATGACGTGGGGAACATTCTGTTAACACTTCAGCCCTCACAATGACGTGGGGAACATTCTGTTAACACTTCAGCCCTCACAATGACATGGGGAACATTCTGTTAACACTTCAGACCTCACAATAACCAGAGGAACACCGTCAACAGTTCAGACCTCACAATACCAACAGAAGCACTCTGTTCACATTTCTTGGCAAGAGGAACACGCTTTGCTAGCAGCCCACGCTTCACTGTTACAAGCCAAAACACAAATACAAATAAACCACGATAAAAAGAAAAAGGCGCAAAATAACGCGTATTTCAAGCACAACGCCACGCCACAAGCAGACAAGGGAATGTTCACTCCACTTAGGCGTCTCCTTCCAACCTCAGAAATAACCGACATTAAAAAAAAAGATGTGCCAGACGATTCTACCCATCAGTCTGTCAGCATGAAAATGGTTGCAAGAGAAGGGTGATAGCTAACTGGGGAGTAATTTGGTGCTTTTTTCAGGTGGGTGGAGTGGGGCAGGGGTGGTGGTGGTGGGGTGGGGGGTGAGGGTATTCTTTGTTTATTTTGGTACTTGTGTCGGTCATAAGAAGACGTGTTTGTTGACATCCCTCTAGTCTGTTATGTCGAGTGAATGTTCCTTTGCACCTTGTGTGTGTACCCCTGTACTTTGGGGCTTGTTTTGTTTTCCGTCATGCCCCCCCCCCCACCCACCCACCCCCACCCCCACCGCCCGTCTGTTGCAGTTTCACAATAACATGGGACACCTTCCACCAACGTGGAGTTCTCAAAACACTTGTCATAGATGGCCGTGCTCCTCGACATGGCAAGCAAGGATGGCCAGAGAGCAAACAGCCTTTCCCTTCCCGCCCTCCTCCTCCTCCCCCCCCCCCCCCTCCTTCCTCACTGACCCCCCCCCCCCCCCTCGCCCTTTCATCTCCCCACCTACCGTCCCTCAAATTCGTCACATTCCTCCACACTGTTTTCGTGCACATAATCCAATGCCCTTTTTTTTCTTTTCTTTTTTTTAACTGAAAATTATTATTATTACCTTCACTTTATTGATTTAACTTTACGGGGTCGGGATGATGAGTTTTGTTTTGTGTTGATTTTTGTTTATGTCAACATTTTCTCCCCCCCCCCCCCCCCCTCCCAACACACACACACACACACACACACACAAAAACAACCAACAAACAAACCATAGAAGCACTTTGAGCATTGAGAAACAGGCCTATCCATTAGTTATTGCGGCAACCTTTTCATCAATATTTGCATCGTGAAGTAATAACGATCTGTGGACTTAAAAGTATATGACACAGTAGTTATTGCTATACCTTTATATGGTCACCAGGGATTCCTAGCTTTCTGCGGATCTGACTGTACCAATGAAGTCATTATGGCTGTCTTTCCTCATCGCCATTCAGTATCTGTCTTTCTGGGGACAAAAAAATGCATCACGCCATCATCTTCACTATACCTTCATCGTCGCCACTCAGTATCGAGCCTTTCAGTGGATCCAACTGCATCATGGATTCATCATTGCTGTACCTTAACCATCGTCTTTCGTTCTTTTCAAAAACATGAGAGAGAGAGAGAGAGAGAGAGAGAGAGAGAGAGAGAGA
>CM065728.1:72580439-72612939 GCA_033310375.1 Conus canariensis | reverse complement strand
CCTTTTAGCTACAGGCGGGAATTCAAATCCCTACCTTTTAGCTACAGGCGGGAATTCAAATCCTAGTCTTTTAGCTACAGGTGGGAATTCAAATCCCTGTCTTTTAGCTACAGGCGGGAATTCAAATCCCTATCTTTCAGCTACAGGCGGGAACTCAAATCCCTATCTTTTAGCTACAGGCGGGAATTCAAATTCCTATCTTTTAGCTACAGGCGGGAATTCAAATCCCTATCTTTTAGCTGCTGGAGGAAATTCAAATCGCTACCTTTTAGCTGCAGGCGAAAATTCAAATCCCTACCTTTTCGCTACAGGTGAGAATTTAAATCCCTATCCTTTAGCTACAGAGGGGAATTCAAATCATATCTTTTACCTACAGGCAGGAATTTAAATCCCTACCTTTTAACTACAAGTGGGAATTCAAATCCCTATACTTTAGCTACAGAGGGGAATTCAAATCCTATCTTTTACCTACAGGCAGGAATTTAAATCCCTACCTTTTAACTACAAGCGGCAATTCAAATCGCGATCTTTTAGCTACAGAGGGGAATTCAAATCCGTTTACCTACACACAGGAATTCAAATCCTATCTTTTATCTACAGACGGGAATTCAAATCCCTATCTTTTACCTACAGGCGGGAATTCAAATCCCTATCTTTTAGCTATAGACAGAAATTCAAATCCCTCCCCTTTAAATTTAGCTTAAAGGCAAGAGTTTTTTAAAAATCCATCTTCGTCAGCAAAGGGAGGGAATTTAAATCCTTTTCAGCTGATTTCCGGGAATTCAAATCCCTATCATGTCGCTAGAGGCGGGAATTCACATCAATACTATTTCGCTACAGGCAGGAATTGAAATCCGTATCCTTCAGCTACAAGAAGAAATTCAAATCCTATACTGTAGCAACAGTTGGGAATTCAAATCCTATACTGCGGCTACAGGCGGTAATTCAAATCCTATACTTTAGCAACAGCCGGGAATTCAAATCCTATCCTGCGGCTACAGGCGGGAATTCAAATCCTAAACTGCGACTACAGGCGGGAATTGAAATCCTATACTGTAGCTGTAGGTGGGAATTGAAATCCTATAATGTAGCTATAGGTGGGAATTGAAATACTAAACTGCGACTACAGGCGGGAACTGAAATCCTATACTGTGGCTATAGGCGGGAATTCAAATCCTATACTGTAGCTATAGGTGGGAATTGAAATCCTATACTGTGGCTATAGGTGGGAATTGAAATCTTATTCTATAGCTATAGGCGGTAATTGAAATCCTATACTGTAGCTATAGGCGGGAATTGAAATCCTATACTGTAGCTATAGGCGGGAATTCAAATCCTATACTGTGGCTATAGGCGGGAATTGAAATCCTATACTGTAGCTATAGGCGGGAACTGAAATCCTATACTGTAGCTATAGGCGGGAATTCAAATCCTATACTATAGCTATAGGTGGGAATTGAAATCCTATACTGTGGCTATAGGTGGGAATTGAAATCCTATACTGTAGCTATAGGCGGGAATAGAAATCTTATACTGTAGCTATAGGCGGGAATTCAAATCCTATACTGTGGCTACAGGCGGGAATTCAAATCCTATACTGTGGCTACATGCGGGAATTCAAATCCTTAGAATCAGCATTTCGTCCAAAAGATGAGCAAGTTTGTCTGCAGAGCTTTAACCTTTGATGTAACCTATCCTTTAGCTATGTATAGGCATGACATCAAACCACGGCCAGTTTGCTACAGGCGTACCACTTACTTTCCCGCTATTTGGGAGAAAAAAAAAAAAAAAAAAAAACCTTTTGCGGGAGACAACATACTTAAAATGCCTTCAGGTAGTCACGCCCTTCCCCCCCCCCCCCCCCCCCCCCCCCCCCCCCCCAGCCTGACCTGCCAATGCGGGTCAGAGGCCTCTCTCCAGCACGCCCTGAGTGACTGCAGCGCCCTCCCCGTCGCCATGACCACCATCCAAGACTACAGACGAACACACCAACTACAGCTGCACGAATTTCTACTGCCGCACCCACCTCGGGACACAACCCATGAGGATGCTCGCCAACGCCCTGATGCCCTCTGGACTCGACGATTGGTTCTAACCCACCCCTGAAGAAGACGAAATGAACATCAACAACTACAACGAAAGAAGATAATTCTAACGGCTACCACCGTCGAACAACAACAACGACCAACCGCACCAAGAATTTCTTAAAACTAATGACACCGAAGACTACCGTGAATGAAAAACATGTCCCTAAAAGAACTGGACCAAAATGACCATGCCAGATCTCCTCACGACAGCTACAAACAGAAGAGCCTGGAGAGAAACGGCGGCTGCCTCATCACGTCCCCCCCAACGACCCCAGCGGTCAAATGACTGACCGACTGAAAAGCTTTCGTTATGAGGACGTAAAACTCAACCATTCATTCAGTCACGCCCAGACACAAACGCACAGCCAAGTTCCTGTCAAACATCTCTCATGTTATCTTGCTGCGAGGCCTAACATAGAGAGAAACTTCTGACTCGGTTCTGTCTGTCTGTCTGTCTGTCTGTCTGTCTGTCTCTCTCTGTTCATCTGCCTCTGTCTCTGTTTATCTGTCTACCTATCTGTTTGGCAGTCTGTCTGCCTGCCTGCACGCCTCTCTCTCTCTCTCTCTCTCTCTCTCTCTCTCTGTCTCTCTCTCTCTCTCTCTCTCTGTGTTCATCTGCCTGTGTCTCTGTTTATCTATCTGTTTGGCAGTCTGCCTCCCGCCTGCCTGCCTCTCTCTCTCTCTCTCTCTCTCTCTCTCTCTATCTCTCTTCTACTCTCTGTCTCTCCCTATCTGTCTGTCTGACTGTCTGTCTGTCTGTCTCTGTCTGTCTGTCTGTTGCCTCTCTTCTCTGCACTATCATGATCTCTCTCCCCCCCCCCCTCTCTCTCTCTCTCTCTCTCTCTCTCCCTCTCTCGCTCAGTGCAGTATCAGATGATAGGGCCAACAGCGGTGAGTGAGGTCAGGGCCTATCAGACACAGCAGACAGCACCGCGGGGCGGCCAGGAGGGGGAGGCTGTGGAGGCGTGGGCGGCTGGCCTCATGACTCAACGGCGAACTGTGGGGGCATGCACGGTTGGTTTGTTTGTTACGGTCTTTTCTTTCAGATCCGTGTTTTGGGAGACGTAGCCCCATGGCGTCATCAGTAACCCTTGATCTGTAACCTACCACCCTCACACACAGCCTTCTTCTCCTCTGATCCTATACAGAGAGAGAGAGAGAGAGAGAGAGAGAGAGAGAGAGAGAGAGAGAGAGAGAGAGAGAGAGAACCTCAACTTCCCCAATCGTTATTATGCCCCACTGAGGCTCATTTCCCCAACCTCCTTCCCCACCCCACCCCATCTCCCCTCCCCTCCCCACCCCACCCCACCCCACACCCACCCTCCCCAGCTTCATCCTCTCCGCCGCCACTCCCTCGGCTACAGATACGCGCAGCCCCCAGATGATAAACAAAGAATGTCATCTGGAGATAGGGACTAATAACTTAGCCGGGACCCATGCCGCCTGGACGGCGAAACCCGCACAGCCACAACACACACACACACACACACACACACACACACACACACACGTACCATGAAACGCACCATGATTATCTTAATAGAGTTTGCTGTCTACATCCAATGCCACAGCAGGGAATGTGACATGGTGTTTTCACGAGCAGAGTTTGCCATCTCAATTGCAGCATCACCAGGGAACGTGCCACAGTGTCTTCATGAATAGAGTATGTCATGGTATCTTCATTATCAATAGTTTGCCGTCTCCACTGCCACATCAGGGAACGTGCCATGGTGTCAGGAGTAGAGTATGTCATGGTATCTTCAGTATCAGTAGTTTGCCGTCTCCATTGCCACATCAGGGAACGTGCCATGGTATCTTCATTATCAATAGTTTGCCGTCTCCATTGCCACATCAGGGAACGTGCCATGGTGTCTTCATGAATAGAGTATGTCATGGTATCTCCAGTATCAATAGTTTGCCGTCTCCAATGTCCACAACAGGAAACCTGCCACGGTATCTTCATTAATTATATTAGCCCTCTCTGTTGCAACAACAGGAAACATGCAATGGTATCTATATTCATACGGTTTGCTCTTTCCGTTGTCACAACAGGAAACATGCCAAGGTACCTTCATTAACGGAGTTTGCCCTCTCCATAGCCACAACAGGAAACATGCCAAGGTACCTTCATTAACGGAGTTTGCCCTCTCCATAGCCACAACAGGAAACATGCCAAGGTACCTTCATTAACGGAGTTTGCCCTCTCCACAGCCACAACAGGAAACATGCCAAGGTACCTTCACTAACAGTTTGCCGTCTCCGTTGTGACAACAGGAAATATGCAATGGTATCTACATTCATAGGGTTTGCCCTCTCCATTGTCACAATAGGAAATATGCAATGGTATCTACATTCATAGGGTTTGCCCTCTCCATTGTCACAATAGGAAATATGCAATGGTATCTACATTCATAGGGTTTGCCCTCTCCATTGTCACAGTAGGAAACATGCCATAGTACCTTCATTAACAGTTTGCCGTCTCTGTCGCCACGCTGGGAAACTACCACAATACCTTAAATTAACAGTTTGCCGCCTCCATTGCCACAATGGGAACGTGTCATGGTACGTGGTGTAAGATATGTGAAATATAGTGACTCTCTCTCTCTCTCTCTCCTCTCTCTCTCTCTCTCTCTCTCTCTCTCTCTCTCTCTCCAAAACAAAAACAAAAAAGCAGTTTCTTCCTCTGTTCACCTCTGTTCATCACTAGTAAACCATCCCCCACGCTACAATAATCGTTATTTTCCTCCTTTCCCTCCAGCAGCACCGTACAGGTTTAGAACGGAAACCCGTCAGCCGCCATTGCTGCTCCATCCTGCTCGCGCTTGAGCGGAAGTGGCGTGCAGGGAAGAAATCTCATTAGTCTTCTCTTTAACCCCTCAAGGGGGGGTACCGATCTATCCCATCTGCTGCTGCCGATGACCTTGGAGCTTCAGGGAGAATCTGAACAGAAGGCCTGTACTGTTCAAGTCGAGTCGTCTGCGTAGCGCTTTACCGGTGAGCCAGGACTTTCCGACGCCCCTCACCGAAATTTGGTGTCTTAAGTTAACCCATGGCTGGAGAGAACTATAAAATGCCGATTCTGGCTCAACCACCTCCGCCAGCTCCAACCGGCTAAAGCCGGTTTCCGCTGCTGCTCCGGCGGGCGATCCAGAATAGGCATTTTATAGTTCTCTCTATAAGTAAAAATAAATTCTTAAATAAGTTATTATACAAGTCATCATCAAGTTCTTAACAAGTACTTAAATAAGTTCTTTTATATCTAAATAGATTTACAAACATACATAATGTGTAGGATTATCTGTTTTTAACACTAATTTAGAAAACTTTTGAGACTTAAGTTTTTGCTTAATCCTTCGTTTTTCTTGATCGTTTTCAATAACATCATTTTCACGCATACATTCATCAAATGCGTCTCTGTCTTTCATATGAAATAAAACTACAGTCTTTAACTGTTCTCTAAAGTCTTTTAAAACTGACTTACATTTCTGACATAAAATCCATACACTTATCCCAGCATGTCTTCCACTGAAAGCCAGTTTTGACAAAGTGTTTCTTTTTTTGACTATATCCTTTTCTGCCGAACAATCATCTATAATAAATAATGTCTGCGTTCCTTCAAACTGTCTATAAAAGTGTTCTAAACACTCACTCAATTTATTGCTAGGGTCAACTAAATAGATTTCATCATCTGCCCATATAAACCTTCTGTCGTGATATGCTTTGTTCCATTTGAGTGTTGGACAGAAAATTACAATATGATCAAAATTATAACTATAAACTGTTTGTAATAGGTCGAGGACAAATATTGTTTTTCCACAACCAGTCTGTCCACAAATCAATGAACAATGAGGGGTTTTTGTCATAAAGTTTAACATCGGCATTGACACCAAAGTCGTCTGCTCCATAGTTTTAAAACATAATTTAATCTAATCCAGTTATTGTTTTTATCATACTCTCTGTCAAAACTTGTTCAGTATAATAAAAACCTATAAGGCCTAAATGTGTAAGATTAATCCAGTTCAGTTCTGTAAGATCGTTTCTATTTAGACTAATATCAATTTTGTTGCTTGTTGTTATGACCTTAATATCCTCGCCATTGTAAAGAACAACGACAGTAACTTTAAGTTTGTCAACGTCTAAGTTTTGCCAGCTAATAAGAATTCCTTTCATAAGATTGTCACTGACGCCCAGAGCTCCATTTCTCGCCTCATCTTTTAAGACAGAAATTTTAAATATCATTGTGAACGTGTCTCCTAATTTTGTGCGTGGAATGAACTGTAATTTTGTAGAAGCTTTCTTTAAAACCGATTCTCTTCTGTGGAGGATGTACTGTTTGTCCCCAAACGGCTTTATTTCAATCTCTTTCCGACTGTTGTCCTCTGGCATAAGACTTACATGTAAAGGGCCAGAGTTCAATGCTTTTCTGAAACTTTTTTGACGGTCAAAAAATGTAAATGGGCTTAAGAATTCAAATTTCATGTCCCATTCTAAATATGGTTCTAAGTGCCATTTGTTGTCAGTTTTTCGAACTATTTTATATTCATACTGACCCGCATTATTTGCTTCTACATTGCGTAGTTGTTCTAGTTTAGGAAACCTTTTGCTGTCGCTAACCTCTTTGCGTTTATAATAACCATCTTTAGTGTACTCAAAACCATACAAAGTGCCTATCTCACCGTTCTGTTCAAAGTCCTCAACGTCTGCAAGGTCTTTTAATTCTAAAGTTACACACCTCTCAGGTGCTAATGTGACCCCCGAATCGTCTGGTCCACGTGACATTTTTTAAAACAACGTATTATTTTATTTCCAAAACAATGTGCAGGCTGTCACATTTGACGACTTTCCCTGTTTGGTCTTTGATTTTTATATTAAATGATCTGACCCTCCCACAAGCTAATTTTTTAAACTGTAAATTAGGGAATTGTATAATTTCATAATCGCAATATGCAGCTTTCCCTGATGGAAGAGCTCTTAAAACAGTTGAGGGCCTTCCATCATATAAGTTTTCATCAGTGCTCAGCTCGTCCAAATGAACATAGAGTAATGAATGTAATGCAAGATCGAGCGGATTTTCCCCCTCATAAGTAGCTTCGCTTTGTGTAACTCTAAAACTATGAAAGACTTGAAGGGCAGTTGCAAAGCCTAACATTTTAGCTAGCTCTACATCAAAAAGGTAATGTACTAATTCTTCTTCAGGTTTGAATGTCAACATTGTTTTTAGATTTGCATTGTTAAGTTTGAGAGTAATGTCGAAGTTACTCATTGCTTCTTTTAGTGAGCAAAACCCGTAATAACCATCAGGTATGGTTAACTGGCTAACCAAGTTTCCACTATTGTTAAATTTTTGAATTATATTATTCCTCTTGGATTTACTTATATTAAACCATACGACTTTGTAAAAAATTTCATGGAGTGCAACCCTTTGGGTTCCGCAGTTATTATCAATAGCATATTCTAAAAACGAAGGACTGTCTTGAGTTGTTATTGTTACAAACATTTTTAATACAAATTTAAAAATGAGTGCATTTAAATATACTAATGCAAAATATTCTGTTGGGCCGCACTACAATCTTAAAAATATAACAACTGACACCCTTGACATTTCTGTGACTCAGTCTGACGCCTTTCAAGTAAAGGTTAGTACTCCATTGGATCGTTATCTTAACCCTCCTATTAAAAACGACTACATCCCGAAAGTGTGGTTCAGTCATCCGATGCAGTTTTATCAGAACCAGTTAAACTTTGCTGTGTTTTGTGCATCAACTGGATGTGGAGTGTCGTATGCTGATCATTTAAATCATCCTGATCCTTTGGTGAGGTCAGTGTATAGATTTCATTTTTATTACACCTTCAGACGTATTTTGTCTGAACTGCAAGCGCCATTACCAAATGACAAAACGTTTAATCCATTCAGCAACAGAATAGATTACAAGGCTTTTGAAAGGATCTGTAACGAATTTGATATTGACCCAAAGACAGACTTTAGACAAAAGTTGGATCTTAATCATGGTTTAGGCACTCTTTATTATTGGGGCGTGCATAGAAAGTATAACTATGATTGGAATCCTCCTTACACATCTTTCTCTTCAGGCACAACTGTTCACCTCGGGTCCATAGAGCAAGAGCATAAAACAGCATGGACAACATTTATTTTGGATACCTCTAAGGGCCTAACAAAAGCGGGAATAGAACGAATAAACGACTCTATTCGTACTTATGTTTGGTGTTTGCTAGGTTCGCAAGCACAAACGAGATCAAACATAATTGATCCTTCTACTGGCTTTGACGCCCAAAAACAGTATTTAGCAAATTTAGAGGATTCTATTAATTCTGCAATTGATTTGCCTTCAAGTATTAAAAGGTACCAAAATGTTTTGCAATACGCAAGATCGAAAGTAGACTTTGCTGTCGGCACTGGTTTATACATGCTGCCTTCCGACCTCAGACTTCAGATAGGAACAATAATAAACTACAATAATGAAATCCTTGTGGCGGGCAAAGAACAGAAAGTTGGAAAAAACAACATAAATTCTAAGCCAGCAATAGCAATAAAAAAAAGAAGCCCCACCAATCCCCGAGCCCCCCTCTAAACCCCATCCAATCCCCCCTCAAAACCCCATCCAATCCCCATGGTGAATAAAAGCGACCCCCATGAATATGAAAAGACAGCACTTGTTATTGGATTAACTGCACTAGGATCACTTGGTCTTTATCTTACTATAAAGTAACCCAACTATTAAGACAACTAATGTCCATAAGTGCTCAGCCATAAAGCCAACTACTTTACTTGCGGCAGACAAAAGCCAGCTAACGATCCCCCCTATTATACCAGGCAAAGAGTCTATGGCCTTAGTGGCTAATTTTTTTAATAAACTTGCAAGATGATCAAGTTGTTTTTTTACCCATGATTTATCTGATGGTGGTCCTGGTGGCACTGCTCCCCCACCACCGCCGCCTGTAATAGCCATCACCAGTGTACTTATTGCAAATCCTAAGGCTGTTATAACACTTGCTAATGTGATTCCTTGCTCTCTAAACAGTGTTCTTATTCGTTCTGCTAACGTTGTGTCTTCATATAAAATTCTGTTGATGGTTTCTCTTATTCTGTTCGCTTGAGTTCGTAATTGTTCTCGGTTATTAGACAACACTTCTAGTCTTGCTGATCTCTCTTGTTCAAGATCTTTTAGTCTTTGTGTTATTCTTTCTTTAACACCAGGTCCTAAGTTGTGGTCATCAGCCTCAACTAGTTTTTCTTTTTCTCTTTTTATATGCTCATCTAGTTCACCCAGTTTTGCTAAATTGTTTGTTAATTCGCCTCTGATGCTTCTCAAAGCATGATCAAGGGCCACTATTTCTCGCATAGGTAGCGGCGGATCGTGCATAGTTTTTAAAGCTTCTGAAAAACTGGTTTCTGCTTGTATTATTTCGTCTGCTGTTGGGCTTAAATCTTTAAGTTCCATGTTTTGTATTTCTGTTGGGAGTTCTTGTAGTGTGTTTTGAAGTTTAGCAACTGCTTCCCTATCTAATTTTGGTTTAGTAATGCCAAGGCGACTTTGTTCGCTCACACTGAGCCTTTGTCTAATTGTACTCTTTTTTAAAAACTTTGATGAGTCTGGTTTAGTTGTAAGCTGAACAAGTTGTCCTTCGTCGTTTCTCACAAACAAATGGTCATCTTTTGTTTCAAAATCATTAGGGTCTATAAATTCGGGAGGTTCTTGGCCTAAACTTTGATAAAATGATTTAACTTTACTTTCTGTTAATTCACGCCGCAATGATTGTAATGGATGTGTCAAAGGAGTCATTTCACTCATGTCGTCTCCAGGATCAAAAACATCATAATCTTCAATGCCTGCCATGTTTTTAAATAATTAACTTTTTATTTTGTTTTATAAAAAAATGTCACAAGCATATGGCTCATTTCTTGACCCGCATAGAAGACTGAAAGAGCCCTTTGGCGTGAAGGGAAATAAACAGAATATTATTGTTCCAAATAATCCATCAACTATTGATTCAGATCAAATTCTTACTGTTAAATTTCCAGACCTAGGAGCAGATGAAGTGATTGTACCAGGCTCTGCCCGACTTACTTTCAAAATAGATCTTGAATCAGCAACAGATCCTAACAGGACAGTTGTACAGAATCTGGGACGGGCAATCGTTAAGAAAATTTCTATAAAACTTGAGGGGCAAGAAATATTTTCTTTACACAATGCAGACATATTTCTAATCTATTCTGATCTATGGCTAACCGATAATGAAAGGGCCGATCTTGCGTTTCAAGGAATCGAAAATAACGAAGCACTAAAACACAGAATAGACGCCGAAGACGCTAAAGCTGGCAACAAGTATGAAGCTGTAAGTTTTGCTTATGGAAATCGCTTTTCTATACCCTTAGATTTTGAGTTGTTAAAAGCGCATGCGCCATACTTTCAAGGAGCATTAAAAGACAGATTGTCATATGAACTAACTTTTAATGAATACAAACGTGTCATTAAATCTACAGACTCTAACGCAAAGTACAGCATTTTCGACATCTCGTTAGAGTTTGACATTGTTAGCAACCCTAACTTAGCAAGGCTGATTGAGCAACAATATCAGTCAAAATTAGCAATATATTACGAAAGAGTCATTCATCATACTAAATATTCTAAAAGCAGGGCAGACACAATATGGAACTTTAGTTTTAGCGCCACAGCAAGATCTCTTAAAGGTATTTTATTGCTGTGTGAAGATGATAAAGAACCATACCAAAGACAAAGTGAAAAGTTTATCAATCCTAAAATAACGAAAGTACAATGTTCAATTGAGGGCAGTCCTAACCAAATCTACAGTAGTGGGCTTAAACCTTATCAGCATTTTGATGAAATAAGAAAATATTTTGGAGGCGGGAGGCATAGAAGTCCAACAGCAGATCTTGTGTCCAAAGATCTACATCTTCATAATGTTAGACTTGATGAATATTTAACAACGAAATATGCTTTATGGATTGACTTAAGGTCGACAGAGGATAATCAGTTGCATGGAAGCAGAAGATCTGTTAAAGACCAAATAACCATTCAAATTGATAAAGAGAAAGAGAGTGATACCCCACTTAATGTACATTTGTTTTTAATATATGATGCGCAGCTGAATATTCAAGATAACAGATTAAAAGATATCCAATACTAAATTATTTTTATTTTTTAAAAAAAGCATGTCTGTTCAGGTTTATCCAAAAGTGCCCAAAGAAGAGATAGTAGGCAACATCGACTCCAGGGTCGTCTCTGACATAAAAACTTTCAGATTAACAAACATAACACAAATGCAAACCCAACTAGAGCAGGACCTTTCAAAATACAGTAAAACCAAACGAAGGTATTCTGCTGTCTTTAATGCTGTTACATATGTTAATACTGGAGCATCGGCGGTTAGTGCTCTATCAGCAGGAACAAGTGTGGGTCTCTTAGCAACAGGCGTAGGTGCGCCGGCAGCTTTACCTCTAGGCGGTTTGTCTTTAACTCTTGGCCTGTGTTCATTGGCTGTAAGTGCTGTCAGCAAAAAAATAAAAGCTAAACTCCAAAAGCACACAGCTATGGTTCAACTAATAACAGCTAAACTTAGTTCCTTCAAACTGATAATTGATAAAGCACTTGCCGACTCGAACATCACGGATGAAGAATTTAGTCGCCTACAGGCTGATTTTGAGGACTACAAAAGACAAAAGTTTGATCTTCAAAGAAAGGCAAGGGCAACTTTTTCTCAACAACCAGACACCGATCAGATAAAAAAGAAATGTTTAAAAAAAGTAAACGAGACATTAAACTCTGTTCTAAACAGCTCACATTAACAACCCCAAAGAGTGTTTATACTTTAGTTTATGAGTCTAAGCACAAAAAGACCGTTGATATTAATTCTGATTAACTTTTATTTTTTTGATTTAAATAAATATTTTGAGTTAGAAAAGAAACTCAAAATGGAATACACTGATTTTGATTCTTGGTTTGATGCAGAAGAGAGTTTGTCAAAAGCTTTGAAGGATACAAATATAGAAGTTATTAATCCAACAAATGTGTTAGAAAGCGTTGAGTATGCTATTTCTCAAATCCCCAATTATTTAGCAATAAACCCTCCAGTTAAAGTAAGGTTAGTTGTTTTAGTTGATTACATAACAATAAGCGAAGAAAATCTAGAAGTCTGGGTCTCAACTAAACAGCAGGCTATTCTTTCTTATAATGATTTAACGCCTGATTGGGCAGAACAACTTCTTACTCAGTTTAACGACTCCTCTGAAGCAGCAAAAATGAGAGGCTCTGGTTGGTCAGAGGGTAAAGTATTAGAGATCAGATTAAAACAGGCTAAGTATGAACCAATTATAGGCAAGTCTTTTATTCCTCTACCGCCAGAAATAGTTGCAAAGAGAGCAGTTTTAAACATAAAGAATTCAGACAACAAATGTTTTATGTGGTGCGTTCTTGCTAGGCTACACTATGTCAAAAAAAATGCAGAGAGAGTTACTAACTATTTGCAGTGGGCTAATGATCTTAACTTTAACGGCCTTGAATTTCCTATGGCTGTAGACAAAATTGATCAGTTTGAAAAACAGAATCCACCAATAACTGTTAATGTCTACACATGGTCTGTTAAATCAGACCTTCAGCCAATTAGAGTGTCAAAGAAAAGTCCATCAATAGGAGAACCAGACAAACACCATGTAGACTTACTCCTAATGCAAAGCCTTAATGGATTGCACTACACGCTAATACGCACAATGAGTAGATTACTAGTTCATACTACAAAAAATGGACACAAACAAGAATTTTGTAGAAAATGTTTAACAAGAATTCCGTCCGTTCAAGCTGCGAGCGAACATGTAAAACATTGTCTTAGCCCAGTGGACTGCAATACAGAACTAATTATGCCAAGAGAAGGCAGTAAGGTTAGTTTTAAGAATTACAAAAAACTCCAGAGGTCGCCATACGTTGTTTACGCAGACTTCGAGTCGCTTATTGTTCCTTATGAAGGACCAGCTCCAAAACATTTACCAAAAACAGTTATAATGAATAATCACCAGATTTGTTCTTATGCTTTCATTGTTGTTAGGTCAGATGGTGAACATTCAAAGCCAGAATTATACAGAGGACCACATGCAGCAAAACATTTTTTAAAACGCATGCAAGAAGTTCGTAATGTCTGTTCTAATAATCTAGACCTATCCGATCTTAGGATGACCCCAGAAGACCAAGATCGCTATGACTCAGCCACTCACTGTTGGATTTGTGGTTTAGAGCTAACCCCTGAAAGTCCAACAGTAAGAGATCATGATCACATTAGCGGAGAATTCAGAGGAGCAGCACATAACAATTGCAATCTTCAACTAAAGTTTGATCCTAGGACTTGGAAGCTGCCTATATTCTTTCATAACTTGCGAGGTTACGACTCTCATCTTATATTGCAAGCAGTAACTAGCGATTTCAGGGTGTCATGCATTGCGCAGTCATCAGAAAAGTACATGTGTTTTACTTTAAATAATTTATCTTTTTATGACTCTATGCAACACCTGATGGGGAGTTTAGAATCGCTAGCAGGATCCTTAAAGTCCTGCCCAATAACGGAAGAATATTTTGACTCAACACTTGTTAGAAAGGGCGTTTATCCTTATGAGTACATGAACAGTTGGGAAAGGTTTGAAGAGCCAGCCCTTCCGCCTAAAGGTGCGTTCTTTTCTAGTCTTAGAGGAAAAGACATCAGTGATTCTGATTACCAGCATGCACAAGAAGCGTGGCAAAAATTAGAATCTAAAACAATGGGAGACTATCATGATTCCTATTTAATGGCGGATACTTGTTTGTTGGCGGATATCTTTGAAAATTACAGAAAGACCTGCATGAAACATTATAGTCTAGATCCTGCGCATTATATTTCTGCGCCTGGGATGAGTTGGGATTCCTTTTTAAAATTTACTGGTGTACAGATTGACCTACTAACTGACCTACCAATGCTTCGGGTGATTCAAAACGGATTGCGTGGCGGAATTAGTATGGCGTCTCACCATTACTGTAAAGCAAACAATAAATATTTGGATGACTATGATCCAAGTAGGAAGTCTAACTATCTTATGTATTTAGATGCAAACAATCTGTATGGTTGGGCTATGAGTCAATCACTTCCATTACGTAACTTTAAAATGTACACAGGACTCAAAGACATTCAAAAGTTTTTAAAATGGCTGCATACTCTGGAAGCTGATCAACAACAGGGCTTTATTCAAGAAGTTGATTTAGAATATCCTCATGAACTCCATGACCTGCATAATGACTATCCATTAGCGGCAGAAACCCTAAAAGTGTCAATGACAGAACCGCCTAAACTTGTGCCTAATCTTCGTGACAAAAAAAATTATGTCTGTCATTACAGACTTCTCCAATTTTATTTAAGACATGGTTTAAAGTTAACAGCAGTTCATCGTATAATTGCATTTGATCAAGAACAGTTCATGAAACCATACATCATGAAGAACACTGATCTCAGAACTAAATCCGCAGATGCTTCAGAAAAAGACTTTTTCAAGTTGATGAACAACAGCTGTTTTGGAAAGACTATGGAAAACCCGCACAAGCGCAAAGATGTCAGATTGGTCACTAGAGAAAACGAAGCAATTAAGTTGGTGTCAAAACCCAACTACCAAGACTTCAGAAGATTTCATGATCAGCTTTTTGGAATAATGATGAAAAAAAAGAAAGTCAAATTGGACAAACCTGTTTTTATTGGGTTTACTGTTTTAGAGCTGTCGAAGCTTTTGATGTTAGAATTTCTTTACGACTACTTTAAACCCTTGTATCCAGAGTCCAGAGTTCTGTACACAGATACAGATTCCTTTGTAATCGACATCCCTACTGAAGATTTTTACAAAGACATGGAATTAGAAGTAGCAAAAGGGCATGCCGGATGGTACGACACATCTGATTACCCTAAAGATTCACCTTTGCATTCAGTTATTAATAAGAAGGTTTTAGGTAAGATGAAGGATGAATTATCTGGAGGTGTGATCAAGGAGTTTATTGGTTTAAGGTCGAAAATGTACAGTCTCGCATGTCAAACTAGTACTATTAAAAAAGCAAAGGGAATATCTCGCAGTGTTGTGCAGTCAAACATATCACATGACAACTACAAAGAAGCATTGTTCAATAAAAAGACTTTTCATCATGACAATTACAAACTACGATCTAATCTGCATGAGATTAACACAACAGTTGTAACAAAACGGTCTCTTGACAGCACTAACACAAAAAGAGTATTTGTTAATCCAGAGTATTCATATGCAATTGGGCACTGGAGGACATTTGGTCAAGCGCAATTAGATACTCAGTAATTTCTTTATCCAGTATAGCTGGATTATTTGTGGTTGTTGTTTCAAGATTTTTGATTTTTTCATAAATATTAGGATCAATGGGTAGTTTATTCTTTATCATTGTTTTAATAATAAATCTATACGCAAATAATTTTTTTTGAGCTTCCATTTTAACTCAGAAATGTATTTGCCTAAATTAACTAAGCGACTGGAACTGTGTCTGGTGGGATTATCTGCAGTTCTTCCTTCACAAAAGATCTTCGGGGGGCTGGTCGTTTTGTTGTGTCAGTTTCTCGTAAATAATACACGGGCGGATTCATTTTCACAATTTTTTTTATCTCATATGGATCAACACTCCAAACTGGATCTGTTGCCCTGATGCAAGTGTCCCCTTCCGCTTCTCCCGGTGAATAAAGGTATCTCACTTTTAAACCAAATGGTAATAGTTTACTGGATGAGTCTTCAATAGCAACATTTATTCGTTTGGTTTTGATTGCTTGTACTGGTTTTAGCCCTTTAAATTCTTCATTATTCATTGCGCGCAAAACTGAGGGCAGTCTTCTAACCCATTCTGTGTTGCGAGAATTGTCAATCAGCTCTCTGTGATACTGGTAGGAGAAAAGTCTTTCAGATAACTGTTTGTTAAAGTTTTCAACCAAAGCCTGTGATCTGTGAACTCCTGGAATGCCTCTTTTAATGGTAACTCTATGTTTTAACAATAATTGATTCACTTGGCCCTTAAATTCTTTTCCATCATCAACTTGAATCATGCGAGGATAAGTTAAAGGGCCTCGTTGATATATCAGTTGTATAGTGACAGCAACAGCAGAAGCACTCTTTTGTGTTAATGGTTCCGCATCTTTGTATCTTGAAGCTATGTCAATGACTGTAAGTGCGTACTTAAATCTTTTTCGTCTGATTGTATCATGGGGTAAATATAGAAGATCCATTTGATGGGTGTCGTTTGGAGTTATATTCACAAAGTGTGGTCTCTGTAGTTTTTTAGGCGCTGGTAAATAAATTTGCCAAATCGCTTGTTTAGATAACCATTCTTTTGCTGTTTGTTCACTGACTCCCGCTGCTTGGCTAAGCTTTTTAATTGCCGTTATTCCCTTCCAATATCCTTTTGGAGAATAATAGATCTTGTTCATTTTTTATTCAGCCAATACTTTGTGCAACAAAATACACAGCGGTCATGCCAAAGACAATAAACAATATTTCTTGCATCTTTTGTTTTTCTGATGGTTGATAAAAGTCGCTGAATTTTGGTGGGGGCAATGTTTCAACTTGTTGGCCTGTTACTAGAAAATATTCTTTTATTGCCTGGTCAACATCTTTAAATGTGTAAGCTGCATGTCCCTGTTGTTTAAGTCTGTCGTTAATAAAATCTAACTGCTCCATTCTTTGCTTTTCATAGGTGTCTTGTGCAGCGGCTAGTTGCTCCATAGCTCTGTTATGTCTTTTTCTCTCATCGTTATTTTGTAGTTTACTAAACGCGTAATTACTTCCGCTGAAAGCAAGCGCGTTGACCACTGCGCCGCCTATCATCATTACGAGTGAAGCCATTTTTATAAATGTATTTTTTTACAATTTATATTTTCTGGAATTATTCCTTGCTTAACTAGAAAGTCTTTCGTAGCAAATGAAGCTGTAATGACAGCAATCAACTTTGCTGAGTCTTCAAAATCTAGCTTGCCAAGATCTGCTGGTTTTATTCTTAACAAGCTTTTACCAAGCATTGTGTATCCTACACTTAGACCTCCAATAACAGCAGAATGGTATACGAGGTTGGCAACAGTTTTTTCGGTGCTCATTTTTTAAAAATAAAATAATATTTATTATTAATAAAACATGAACTGCGATGATTTACTTCCTGAACTTACAAATAATCAAGTTGATGACCAAGCTATTATGCGCCAAAAGGAAAGGCTGTATTCTTTGGCAGCATGTGGAAAAACAAAACAGTACCTTGGAAATGAATTCAGCATAGAACAGATTCAACAGATGTCGCCACAAGACATTGTAAAGTATCACAACAGGTATGAAGCGCAACTGGGGTCAAGAATGGTCAAAAGTGTCGGACAAACTGTTCTTAGTTTGTACACTAAACTAGTTAGTAGATTTGCGCCCATTGATTCTGAACAAGATTTTATGTATGATTTAACGCAGGATCCAGTTTTAACAAAGTCATTAGAGTCTCTAGGATGTGATCTATATTACAGATTTGGAACATTATTGTCGCCAGTAATTATGGGGTTAATTACGTTTAATCATATAGATTTTATTTCTCTTAAAAATGACCGAGCAGAAAACGTTGATGGAGAAAGTGACCCGTGAAAAGAATCCTGGGCGCGTTGAAGCAGGGAAAAAATTAGCAGAGTGGAACAAAAAAAGAAAATTAGAGTTACAACATATAACTCATAATGAAAAAACACCAGAGCCACAACAAGAACAAGTTGTTCCCGCAACATCATCATGGATTATTTGGATTAAAAGAGTTGGCATTTTTGGCGTCATTGCTGTTGGTGGGGGTGGTTATTACGGTTATAAAATATATAAACAACGCCAGCAAAAACCAAAGCAGTCCAAAAAATCTCAGCCACTAAATACAGAAGCCGAACAAAAAAGCATGCCAGAACTGCCAACAACAAAAGATCATTTTGATCCATTTCAGATGCAATAATATTTCAAGAACTTAATAAATAATTATAAATTGACTTGAATAAGAACTTGGTTGTACTTAGAGGATGACTTAAGTAAAAACTTAAAGTAACTTAAGTTAAGAACTTGAGGTAACTTGATTAAAAACTTAAGGTAACTTGATTAAGAACTAGATTAAAAACTTGGGGTAACTTGATTAAGAACTTGGGGTGACTTAATTAAGGACTTGGGGTAACTTAATTAAAGACTTGGGGTGACTTAATTAAGAACTTAATTAAGGACTTGGGGTGACTTAATTAAGGACTTGGGGTGACTTAATTAAGGACTTGGGGTGACTTAATTAAGGACTTGGGGTGAAAAGTGGAACTGGTAGGACCACTTGTCATTTGATATGTCAGCCACTTGCTTTGTGACTGAACAGGATGTGCCTGGGCGCTGAGCAGTGATTCGTTGTCGGGCTGGCCTGCAACTACTAGTTAAGCGCGATGAAGAACAGAGAAAGAGGCAGCTCACGCTATAGCAAAGAACGTGTTAGCGCACGCCCGCTGTGCGGACAGACCGCGCCGCGAGCCCGGTGAGAGAAGAAACGCAGTAGGCGCGCGAGGCGTGTTTTATTGATTTTTAGGTCAGAACATAGGGAGACACACAGTTTGTAAACAGGACGCTCGGCCTGCTGACTTACTGCGTCGTTATAATTGTGTTGTCTTGGTCTTGCAAAAAAGCTGACAGTCAACCGACTGGTAGTACAGACTGTTTGGGGGAACGCAGACACTATTTATTATAGATGACTGTTCGGCCGAAACTGGCTTTCAGTGGAAGACATGCTGGGATAAGTGTGTGGATTTTATGTCAAAAATATAACTCAGTTTTAAAAGACTTTAGAGAACAGTTAAAGACTGTAGTTTTATTTCATATGAAAGACAGAGACGCATTTGATGAATGTATGCGTGAAAATGATGTTATTGAAAACGATCAAGAAAAACGAAGGATTAAGCAAAAACTTAAGTCTCAAAAGTTTTCTAAATTAGTGTTAAAAACAGATAATCCTACACATTATGTATGTTTGTAAAGTGTTTACTATTAGAGAACTATAAAATAGGCATTCTGGGTAAGCCGGCGGAGCAACAGCGGAGCCGGGTGAGCCAGAATGCCTATTTTATAGTTCTCTGCTGGTCTGACATCGCTGTCTTAGCGTGTATAGTTCTGTTGTTACATCCCTAATTCCGTTAGCACAGTGGGTTTTTTTGTTTGTTTGTTTGTTGTTTTTTTTTCGCGTACGCAGGCTGATACTCCTGCGGACACTCCCTGTATAGACAGGCAAGGATTAATCCCATCTACCCACCAAAGGGAGTGGAGTTTTGTGTGTATGACCGTTTTTTTTTTTATCCCGCCATTAAGGCAGCCATACTCCAACTTCGGAGAAGATGCATGCTATGTGTAACGTGTCATCCATACCAACGGCCAAACTGGCCTTCTCTTCCGAAAGTTGGTGATGGATTGATGTGTATGCAAGATGTATGCGTGCGTTCACACAAGGAACCTCGGTTTATAGTCTCATTCGAAGGACTGTATGGGAAATGGAGTCAGAACCAATGTTATCCTCGAGGGAAAAATCCCCTGTACCAAAACGGCCCGGCGGAGATTCGAACCCGCTACCCCAAGATTATCAGTCCGGCGCTCTTACCACTAGGCTATTCCGGCCTCCAGCACAGTATACTGACATCCCTAATTTGTTATCACAGCGTATTGACATCCCTAATTCTGTTACCACAGTGTACTGACATCCCTAATTCTGTTATCACAGCGTATTGACATCCCTAATTCTGTTATCACAGTGTACTGACATCCCTAATTCTGTTATCACAGTATACTGACATCCCTAATTCTGTTATTACAGTATACGGACATCCCTAATTCTGTTATCACAGTGTACTGACATCCCTAATTCTGTTATCACAGTATACTGACATCCCTAATTCTGTTATCACAGTGATTACAGTGTCTTAACGTGTCTACTTCTGTGATTACAGTGTCTTAACGTGTCTACTTCTGTGATTACAGTGTCTTAACGTGTCTACTTCTGTGATTACAGTGTCTTAACATGTCTACGTCTGTGATTACAGTGTCTTAACATGTCTACTTCTGTGATTACAGTGTCTTAACATGCTACTTCTGTGATTACAGTGTCTTAACATGTCTACTTCTGTGATTACAGTGTCTTAACATGTCTACTTCTGTGATTACAGTGTCTTAACATGTCTACTTCTGTGATTACAGTGTCTTAACATGTCTACTTCTGTGATTACAGTGTCTTAACATGTCTACGTCTGTGATTACAGTGTCTTAACATGTCTACTTCTGTGATTACAGTGTCTTAACATGTCTACTTCTGTGATTACAGTGTCTTAACATGTCTACGTCTGTGATTACAGTGTCTTAACATGTCTACTTCTGTGATTACAGTGTCTTAACATGTCTACTTCTGTGATTACAGTGTCTTAACATGTCTACTTCTGTGATTACAGTGTCTTAACATGTCTACGTCTGTGATTACAGTGTCTTAACATGTCTACTTCTGTGATTACAGTGTCTTAACATGTCTACTTCTGTGATTACAGTGTCTTAACATGTCTACTTCTGTGATTACAGTGTCTTAACATGTCTACTTCTGTGATTACAGCGTCTTAACCTGTCTCATTCTGTTGTGACAGTGTCTTAATAGGTCTGAATCTGACATCCCAGTGTCTTAACATGTCTAATCATGTTACCACCGTGTCCTAACCTGTCTGATTCTACGGTGACAGTGTCTTAATAGGTCTAATTCTGTCGTCACCGTGTTTTAACCTGTCTAATTCTGACATCATTGTGGTTTCAACTTATATCCAGTTCTCACATCATTGTCTTTACAGCCCTTCAATGTGACTTCCTTTTTGTTTTTAACATTTTTTTTTAAATTCTGACATCAGTATGCCATAGCGTTTTCCATTACGACATCGAGTTCAAATGTTATAGTACTTATACCTTTCGATGGTTCCAGGTTACGTAATTATAGCTAAAAGCTAAGCAAGCATCAGCAGCTTTCAGCAACCATCAGCACAATCACATGCGTAACGATTGTAGTAATGTTTCAAGGCCAGCCTCCCCGATCGTCAGTGAGTAATTACGTGACTGAATGCCAGATAGTCGACTGCTGAAACAGCTGCTGTTCGGAGAACTGAGTCCGGGCAAGCGCAAAGTTGGGAGGGGGGGGGGGGGGCAGAAGAAACGTTTCAAGGACAGCCTCAAAGTGTCCCTCAAAGGCCTGGACATCAACCTCAACACCTGGGAGTGGCTTGCCCTGGACTGCCCAGCCTGACGAAGCAGCCTCACAAAGGGTGCATGTACATCAGAGAAGAGACGCACAGCAGAAACTGAGAGAAAGCGAGCCGCGCAACATCCGCACAAAGACTTTGGGATCAGCTTAGAACGATTGACAAGAGGCCAAAATTGCACTTGAATCCCTTCAGATCCCCAAGCGTAGGCCACGTGACATGTCACGTGTACACTAAGTGTCAAACCTCTTAACAACGCCAGTTGTGCAGAACGACCAGCAGTGGATGCAGAGAGAGAGAGAGAGAGAGAGAGAGAGAGAGAGAGAGAGAGAGAGAGAGAGAGAGCACTTTACTCCCTTGCTGGGTACATTTCACTTCCCATCGTATGAAGGGAATTGAAGAGGGTAGTAAGGGTCGAGATAGGGAGGAGGATGGGGAGGAGGGGTGGGGGTGGGGTAAAAGGGAAGGCAGGCGATTGAATACAGATGTTCTCTTTTAGATATCCTTGTTGAGCGCGCGCGCGCGTGTGTGTGTGTGTGTGTGTGTGTGTGTGTGTGTGTGTGTTTCTGGGAGGGACACACACACACACACACACACACACACACACACACACACACACACACAACACACACAGATGGACCGGACGACAGACAGACAGAATGACGGACAAACAGACGGGACAAAAACAGACGAGACCGACGAGAAAAGAAGAAGACGACGACAGACTGACTGAGACCGAAAGGATGAGTCACAGCCAGCGAGCAACACGACAGACAGGAACCGACCCCACAGCACAACACAACAACCCCAGACCATGACATGGGACATGCACCAGGACGGCAACGAGAGCACAGATGAGTCACATGCACTATCACGTGCAATGCCGCTGCGGTCAGTAACCATTTCTGCAACAGCACAAAGCCCCAGTCCGGTGGTCACGCCCAGAGGTTAGCATGCACTGCCGAGGCCTTCGAACGAAGAGGCATAGAAGTCCACACACATGCTCTATGAAACGTCAATCGCATGCTTGGTGATATAACAAGCATGCAACAGGTAGTCATCCGGAGTCTTCATGTTGGCTGGAAACGAGATTAGAGCAATGCCGATGTCCTCACGATATCGAAAGGCTGATAAGTCCGCCCCCAATTTTGCTTCCATAAACTCAACATGTCCTCCCTTGTGTACTAGATGCCTCAGGGCTAGTCCTTCCCAGTTCTTTTCATCTAATGCCCCCCATGTTCTCCTTGCCCTCAGATTCAGTGTCCTCCCGATGTTCTCCTTGCCCTCATCTAGATGTCCTCCCCATGTTCTACTTGCCCTCATCTACATGTCCTCCCCATGTTCTCCTTGCCCTCATCTACATGTCCTCCCCATGTTCTCCTTGCCCTCATCTACATGTCCTCCCCATGTTCTCCTTGCCCTCATCTACATGTCCTCCCCATGTTCTACTTGCCCTCATCTACATGTCCTCCCCATGTTCTACTTGCCCTCATCTACATGTCCTCCCCATGTTCTACTTGCCCTCATCTACATGTCCTCCCCATGTTCTACTGCCCTCATCTACATGTCCTCCCCATGTTCTACATGCCCTCATCTACATGTCCTCCCCATGTTCTACTTGCCCTCATCTACATGTCCTCCCCATGTTCTCCTTGCCCTCATCTACATGTCCTCCCCATGTTCTACTTGCCCTCATCTACATGTCCTCCCCATGTTCTACATGCCCTCATCTACATGTCCTCCCCATGTTCTACTTGCCCTCATCTACATGTCCTCCCCATGTTCTACATGCCCTCATCTACATGTCCTCCCCATGTTCTACTTGCCCTCATCTACATGTCCTCCCCATGTTCTACTTGCCCTCATCTACATGTCCTCCCCATGTTCTCCTTCCTCTCATCTACATGTCCTCCCCATGTTCTACTTGCCTTCATCTACATGTCCTCCCCATGTTCTACATGCCCTCATCTACATGTCCTCCCCATGTTCTACTTCCTCTCATCTAATGTCCTCCCCATGTTCTACTTCCTCTCATCTACATGTCCTCCCAATCTTTTACTTGCCCTCATCTACATGTCCTCCCCATGTTCTACTTGCCCTCATCCAGATGTCCTCCCAATGTTGTACATGCCCTCATCCAGATGTCCTCCCAATGTTGTACATGCCCTAAGTACAGAGACGATTAGTCAATGTAAATGTCTGTGGGTGTAGAGACCAAGTAGCGGGCATCATTAAATATCGGCGTGTTCTGCACACTGTGAGATTAAGGCCCAACAGAGAGAAGTGTACGGTGTAGAACAATCTATACATTCACCGGAATATAAATGTAAAAAAAATGTGTCCTTTTTGCGGTCAAAAGTGTATAAGAAACTCACAATAAAATGGTCATGTTTCCACAAAACTCAGAATAAAATGGTCATGTTTCCACAAAACTCAGAATAAAATGGTCATGTTTCTACAAAACTCAGAATAAAATGGTCATGTTTCCACAAAACTTTGAATAAAATGTTCATGTTTCCACAAAACTTAAAATACAATGTTCATGTTTCCACTGCTCACAAATTCCTAGACGGACAATACAATGTTCATGTTTGCATTACGCACACATTGCTAGACTGAATCATTAAAATTATAACATTCCTGTCGTGCTGCTCTCTCTGGCATCTCTTTCCCTCTTAACCACAAAACACATTACCCAAACAAATCCACCTAACACAGCCAAAAAAAAATAATAATAATATACAGAGAGCAGGTCTCTCATTTCCGCACGGACCAGGCACAACGCGCAGTCCTTCGAATGAGACCAAAACCGAGGTTCCGTGAGTGAACGCATGCATAACATATTGCACACACGTAAAATCCCATCACCAACTTTCGGAAGAGAAGGCCAATTTGGCCGTTGGTATGGATGACACGTTACACATAGCATGCACCCTGCGTGAGAAATGAAAAGAATGAAAGAAATAAGGAAACTGTGTGAACTATATTGAACAATACTGACTGGATGACACGGGAAACGACTGAATGAAGCGCCAGCTGGCAGCTCTTCAGTCGGCACTACCCAGGTGGGCAGCCCGTTGTGTAAACGAGTGTGGATTGTAAAGCGCTCAGAGCTTGGTCTCTAACCGAGGATAGGCGCTATATAAGTATTCATAATAATATTTATAATGATAATAATAATACCTGCATGCTGATGACACGCCTTAGGTACAGACCCTAGCACCTTGCCTCAGCGAGACAGCGCTCCGTTAGGAGAAAAACCGGGGGGGGGGGGGGGGGGGGGAGGTGGGAATGTCAGAAGGGAAAGAGTGATCGGTCTGCACTGGAGCTAACGTATTAGCCATCCTTTCAAATATATTATCATTTTTAAATGTTTGCCTGACGTACAAGCGGAGAATTTCCACTTGTCTGACAGAAGGTATTGTTGTCGCAGACAATCGGCCGGGTGGATATTTCGAGCCCTGAGCTAAACAAGGAAACAGACACTCATCGAAACAAACGAAGACGTCACAGCAAAATACCAGAAACCCACCAGAGCCTGTACAAAACCCGCAAAAACAAAACCCACACCACCCAGCCTCAAAACGTTCCTGCTGTACCCACCCAGAAAGGGAGAAGACCCAGCTGGCAAGGATTCCCCCTTTCCCCTTTTAAACACACACACACACACACACACACACACACACTGAGTCAACTAGCCATACGCACACAGACACAGAGACATACAGACACACAGACATACAGACAGACAGACAGACAGACAGATAGACCAACCTCCCCCGTTGCGGTAGCAAAGGAAGGGGAATCGCCAGACGTTGCCCAAGCCCACGGAGAAGCCCACGCAGGCGAAGAGGAAGTCGATCTTGCGGGACCACTCCTCGCGCTTCACCACCTTGGGCGACACGGTGGACGAGGTCTCGTCCGTCGACGGAGGGTCGGCGTTGACCCGCCACCCAGGGGTCAGGCCGCTCTGCAGCACGCCTTCCGCGGTGTCATCCTCAACGACGGAGGCCCTGCCCTCTTCTGAGTTCATGGTCTGCCGACACACACAACACCACAAGAATGAACGAATGAAGAGACAGAACAAGAGGCGGCTGGTCTGGTTCTACTATAGTTGGTTTCAAAGTGTGGTCACTGACTGCAAGGCGGAAACCGAAACAAATTTTAAAAAAAAAGAAAAAGAATTGTTGGTCAGTCCGCCAAACAACAGGAGCAAACAAGTTTACATGACAAAACATGACGCGTTTCGACCTCTTACGGTCTTCTTCAGGCAAGATACACAACATTCAGGACAATGAAAAACTAAGTACGAGCTGTTCACTGGTCTTCTCATATTCGGCGCAAAATGGGTGTTGAATCATACAAGTCATAATGCAAACACATAAATCAATCTAAAGTCCAAATCATCATCATCATCATCATCATCATCATCATCACCACCATCATCATCATTATATTTACATAACAAGAACTCAGTCAGTCGATAGCCTACTCAGGTTTATGATTCAGCCAACCATTGACGGCACCTCAGGCTAACCATGTTTCTGTTTGTTTGTGTGTTTGTATGTTTTCAAACTAAAACTCTACGACAAAAAAAAAATCACCGCAGAACGTAATCCTGATGAATTGAACAGTTTCAATGAAGGAAAAGTTGGTATCACAAGTAGGAGAAATCAGTTCTGGGGCGGGGGGGGGGGGGGGGGGGGGGCTAACGTGACAGCAGGACATGAAGGGCCAAAGGATTTAGAACCTCTTTTGAGTGACGATCAATGTCAATGAGGCTGAACAAGATAATGCCAGAGAGTTCCGTTCTTATCTAAGACAACGTGACAGGGCTGCAATCGACGCTGCCTTTCATCATAGTCAACCAGGCCTGAGAGAAACAGAAACCTGCCGTGTTGATTAGGAAGTGAGGAACGCTCTCAGACACATATCCTTTCAGCGAACAAAACTCCACAAAGTTGGAACCGTTCGAGACCAAGGCACTCAGCTGTGGGTATGAGCTGGGCAATGACGGAAAATCCAACTTGTGCTTCTGACAGGATTCGAACTAATAACATCCCGTTTCGCGGATTGCCACGCTAGCCACTGCACCACGGCAGCGTGCGTTGCCATTTTGTTTCTTCCACATGTATATCAGACGATTGGAAGCACTAAACAGCCACACTGAAATCCCCTAACACTGCGGCCTGTGGATAATGAGGAGGAGGTGGAGGAGGAGGACGAGGAGGAGGAGGAAGAGGAGGAGGAGGAAGAGGAGGAGGAGGAGGAAGAGGAGGAGGAAAGGAACAGGTTACTTTGCGTCGTACCAATGCTCTGCTTGCTCCTGCTGGAGTGTTACATGCGCACTTGTTCAGTCTGTCCCAACCTCTTTCCTTCTCAGTCAATACCGCCTGTTGAGGATGTCATAAAATTCAGTGAACAGGCGAAGTTTATGGCAACATGGGAAGAGGCAGACGGAGAAGGGAGAGGAAGGGTGAACAGGGAAACGTGGGATGGGGGGTCGGTCAATGGGTATGACCTTATAGACCTGGTTAGAGCATAGCCCAGTGTTTTCCGTCACTCTCAAGACCTTTCCATTTCTGTACTTATTGTGTTTGTTTCGGTTGGTAGATACGTATGCAAGCTAATTTGGATTTTGGTGGGAAAATTGTTGCGAACTTCAAAGAATCAAAATATGTCCAGCATCAATAATTTGCGCCATGTCTGTTCCGTTTATTCTTCTAGCTATTGTGAATCGCTTCAATTGCAATGGTGTTAAGCAATTAGTTCCTAAGATTACTCAGCCTGTTAAAAGCGTGCAAAAAAAAAAAAAAAAAAAAAAATCACCAAGACGCACTGTTACCAGACGAAATAGAACTAAGGTTTCATTCCTGTCATCCTTCTCTTGTGTCAGATCTCTTAGCATTTCAAAAGAAGCTGTCGGAGATTCTGATGCTGTACTACAGTCTCCATGGAGAAGGTTTTCAATCCTGTCACTTTTACTTTGAGTGTGTAGGATACAGAGCAACCCGTGGTCCAATGGTCAGAGCGTTTGCCTGTGGAGCCGACAGTCGTGAGTTCGAACCCCCTCAGTCCACCCTGCAGTAAATGGGTACCTGATTCAATCCAGGGAAGATTAAAGGTGGCAGAAGAAGAAAGATGGGCTACGCTTTACACCATGCCGTGCACAAGACTCTATGAACCTGTCATATCACTGCCTCTTGGGCTATGTCACTACGGGACTTAACCCTTTTTCATCTATAGTTTACTCTCCCCAATTACACCTCGCCTCCTTCAGATAAGTTGATCAGTTTACCTTGCCAGCCCATGATTTGCCGAGGTCGGTGGTCCCGGCACAGCTAGTCCTCGAAAAGGATCCAGGCACTTCTATGGCGGGGGGCATGATGGTAATGATGGGGGGAAGACTTCCAAGACGCGAATCAGCGACTGGATCTAGATGGAACTCCGGGATACTTCACAGAGTATCCTCGCTGGGCACGACGGCTGATCCCAACGACTATGATCAGCCGCCGTCAGACTGGCCCTAAGTCATCCTTGCTTTGAACCCCCGCGCCCCCGAGTCCACGACAAGGTCCACTGGGCCACTGAGCACCTTTCAGCTCCACCCCATTGTGAAGGGGAAAAACAAGAGCGACCAAAACAGAACAATGATGAAATGCGAGACAGTGACGTCATGCGACAATGACGTCATAATCACTTTTTAAAAAGCAGATGACATCACTTTACAGGAAAGTTGTCAATGACTTATGTCGCCTCACAACTGAGCACGATACGTGCATGTATTGCACACGTGACCCATCGTGTAGCATGGTCATCTTCTGTCATTGTTACACAACAGCTACACGACGAACGCGAGCTTAACACGCGTCAGAAAGATTCCACCTGGTAATCATTCCATTCCGGCGTAGCGAAATCACAGAAAACAGCAGATGCAGAACAGATTGTTTAAATGTCACGAGGTTTGTTTTTTTTTTCTTCTGTAATATATGGAGCGTCCTGCATTTCACGACAGACATTCTGCAAGTCGGAATGAACGAGACAGAGCGATCGATAGTCCCAGACGTGTAAACAATGTCTGCATCGATTCTCAATAAAGATGATCTAATGGGTGGGAAGGGGAAAGTGGAACAACTATAATCGTGGCAGGGCGAAGAAAAGCCAGGAATAACTTAAAATGTAGGACAGGGCGTTACGGAGTGGTTTTTAAGCAAACAAACGAAGAACACACACGCGCG
Organism: Conus canariensis; assembly: GCA_033310375.1. NCBI lineage: Eukaryota > Metazoa > Mollusca > Gastropoda > Neogastropoda > Conidae > Conus > Conus canariensis. The sequence continues at coordinate 72,584,315 of CM065728.1, read as the reverse complement.
CGCCGCGCGCGCGCGCGCGCGCACACACACACACACACACACACACGCACGCGCGCACGCACAAGCACACCACACACACACACACACACACACACACCACACAACATACACACATACGCAAGCGCAAGCGCGCGCACGCACACACACACACACACGCAAGCGCAAGCGCGTACACATACACACATTCGCGCGCGCGCGTACACACGCACACACACACATTGGAAGAAAAAAAAAAACACCTTTAAGTCGCTGCAGAAACTACAGCAAACATTCATTTGAATATAAAGTGTGTTTGTTTGCATAAAGTCATACGTGAAACTTCGACTGTATTGATCAAATGGAGAAGTCAAAACAGAACGAAAAAGAAGAAGCGGCCGACATAAAAAGTTGTATAATTATGCTATGCAGAGCATTTTGTAATCAGCGCAATGTCATGTAATCGCCCCTTAATAAGCATTATGCTGTTTAGTCAATTCATTTATTAAGACATTAATTAAATGGCCATTTTTCACGTCTCCAAATACGCGCCCACACACACACACACACACACACACACACACACACACACACACGCACGCACGCACGCACGCACGCACGCACACACACATATCCAAAAATGCGCGCACACACACACAACACACACCTCATTAAAACAGAGTTTCTAAAAGTGTGTGCATGCGTGCATGCGTGCGTGTGTGCGTGCGTGCGTGCGTGCGTGTGTGTGCGTGTGTGCGTGTTTGTCTGTGCGTATGTGTGTGCACGTGTGTGTGCACGTGTGTGTGATCGTCACTTAAGATTATGATTGTGAGGGTCCAATGAAGCACGAGCACGAGTGACACCCCTGATTATGGCCTGATTGAGGGAACAGCCCGCATGCCTTGGGGGTGACTGTCGATCACACGACACTGAGTTGTCGGTCTTTTTCTTTCTTTTTTTTTTTTTTTTAAATTAAATTTGTTGAGGAAGGAAATAAGACAGGCAGCAAAGACATACAGAGAGAGAGAGAGAGAGAGAGAGAGAGAGAGAGAGAGAGAACTCAGGCTGTGATTGTGGAAGGTCATCTGACCCATTACATTTTTTTTTTTACGTGTTATCCATGCATATTTCTTCTGTTCGTTATTTTACGCGCGCACACACACGCACGCGCGCACACACACGCACACACGGAACGCGCGCGCGCGCGCGCGCCACACACACACACACACACACACACACACACACATCACATTTACGTGCACATAGCTATGTAGAACGACATTATTCAAAAGGTATACCATCTGTTTTAGAAAACTGCTAGAAAACTAATTCATGCACTCTTGATAGGGACACAATGATTGTAGGCGAGCTAACGACGCTTGTTAGAATAATGAAGAAAACGTTCTCAAATCATGAGATATTCGTCGCCATGCAGAGAGAGAGAGAGAGAGAGAGAGAGAGAGAGAGAGAGGGTCACATAGTTTATAGCTAGCCGACGGCGGGATGGAGTAGGGGGCATATAAGGGATATTGCCAGGCCCATATTGATTCCCTTTTTTTTAAGCGCGCGCGCGCGCGCACACACACACACACACACACACACACACACACACACGACGACGACGACGGAGGGCGGGTGTGTGTGTATGTATGGGGGGGGGGGGGGGGGGGTATCCAACCTTCCGTACCAAATTAAAGCTGTTTGTATCAAACAGCTTTAATTTGGTACGGAGTGAACTTGAAGGTTGGTTTTTCCCTAAAAAAAAAAACAAAAAAAAACGCAGACGGACAGGCAGACAATATTGTAGCAGTACCTAGTAAGATTCAAACGCGACTGACGCAAGGGAAACGACCTGGTAATGTCAAATATTATCACCAGGCACACAGCTAGCACGTTCTCTGAATCTGCATTGTGTCTGACGGCGATTGACACCAACCACTCCTTCCTTCTTTCCTTCCTTCCTTTCCCACCAACACATTCACATACGTGCCAGGTGGTGGTTTGTTCACAGACCAATGAAAATGCATGGGATGGGACTCTTGAGGAAGGGCGGACTGACACAAAATGAACGTCGCAAACGACGTGAAGAGGCTTGATAACAGACGAGTATTTCAGTGTGTTTGTAGAACGTGTGTGGTGTTATTTGTTGAAGAAGTCCTTGAAGGGAGGTGGTCGAGAGGTTGGGGGGAAGGGGGGGGGGGGGGTGGAGGGGGGAGATAAAAAAAAAGGTTTCAACACAGCTGAAATGAAAGGAACGGCTGGGATGAGTTCTGACGCAGTGTAAGAGCAGGCTGTTCTGAACACACGCCACAATTAGAATTTTGCTGAAACACCATAATTATAATCCATTTAAGCGTTTTGGGGCGCACCCTAAATTTGAGCCAGCATTTAATGTTAAACTCAAATAAACTGATACTTGACACGCATTTCAGGCCTTTGCACTCATCCGTCACCATATCTTTGCGCCCCAAATGATTTTTTTTTAATCCCATTCCTTTGATTTTTAATGTGTCTGCTTGGAACCACCTGGCTTATACCTTGATGGCCATATGAAAGAAAATGAGGAGAATTAACTTTCAGACACAATACAAACTCTCAAAACAATCTAATTGCACCGGTCTATAAATACTCGACTTCTTAAGTAAGGCCATGGCGCATTAATTGTTGGTGTGCAGCCTTAGCGCGGGTGACAATGGATCACAATTCTAACTGTGGATGGGACCACAGACACAGAACACGCGCACTCTGATCGGAGCAAGAGATTTGCCCGCTGCAAACTAGAGTTGTTCTTTGTAATGCAAATGTTAAGCTCGCTCTCTCTCTCTCTCTCTCTCTCTCTCTCTCCTCTCTCTCTCTCTCTCCTCAGTGTGTGTATGTATGTATGTGAGTGAGTGTGTGTGTGTGTCTGTGTCTGTGTCTGTGTATCTCAGTGTGTGCATGTGTGTGCGTGCGTGCGTGCGTGCGTGCGTGCGTGCGTACGTACGTGTGTGTGTGTGTGTGTGTGTGTGTGTGTGTGTGTGTGTGTGTGTGATGATCATATAATGTGCAGCTCAGAGGTCCGGAAGAGGCAATAATTACTATGATAATAGGAAGCCTAGAGGGTCGACAGAGGCAATAAACCGACAGACAACCAGTCTTCGACATTCTGTTAGGTCATCTTTTCCGCTTCGCTATGCAGCAAAGTGTACACGTTGTCTCTCTTTATGAACTTGTGGATGATGAATGAGCGACAGCTGTTGGCCTTGCTCTCCCCTTCTTCCCTCCCCCCCCCCCTCCCCAAACCCTTCCGTACGCCCCCCCCCCCCCCCCCCCCCCCCCATCCCCCCCACACTCACCCAACACCTTGTATTTGACCGACTCATTTTGTATACATACATTTGTTGTTGTGTATACATCTTCCCCTAATTAGTTTCCCCCTTTGTACTTTCCTGGCTCAGAGGGCAGGATGTGAGCCTAAAACAAGCAAACAAAAACAAAAAACAAACAAACAAACAAACAAAGAAAAGAAAAAGCAACAGTTCTTGTTATCCCATGACCCTCAAAATGACACTCCACGACACAGTCATTACTCAATGCCCTCCTCCAAAGTGAACCTATCTTATAACAAGGAAACATTCTGCTCTGTACTGTCCGCCCCCCCCCCCCCCCCCCCCACCCCCCCCATGCCCTACTCTCTCTCTCTCAAAGCAAAAAGCATGACCCCGCTGTCTTTTGATTTGCATCCTTGTTAATGAACCTGATCTCCCTTTCCTGTTAGTTTTGCTCTCCATCCCTGTTTGCGGCGAATTTCTCACAAACTCTTCAGGCGATGCGGGGAACAGACTTCTGGGCGGTGTCGTTCAAAAGATGTGGTGCTTTGCTTGATGTCCGCTATAAACAAGGCTCTTCACTCACACTCTC
>CM065728.1:72565439-72577939 GCA_033310375.1 Conus canariensis | reverse complement strand
TTTCCGCATACATAATCACTTCAGATGCTCGCCTCCTCCACACAAACACCATCGTATACCACCAAACTCTTACAGTATAAGCACATGATCAATTCAAGTCATATGAAAATGCATAAAAGGACCCATCAAGTTGAGGTTGTTGTATATTATGTTACTCAACATGTTTTGACTTAACACTGTTCTATCAAATGTGAGTGGTATGCCTTCCTAAATGACAAAACGCTTGATTTGCATTTAATGTGGTCTTGCATATCATTCCATAATTTGCTTCCAGAATAAATGAGAGAAGACATAAAAAGATTAGTTCTTGGGACAGGAATGCGGATATTACGTTTGTTACGAACATTATTGATGGGAAATTTGTTGTCGAGATAAGCAGGCGTTAATTTGTTCACAATTTTAAACATGAAAACAGCTTTGTTGTAGCGACATTTAAGACTGAAGGGGAGAATATCTAATTGTTTATAATCTACAGGGACAAGAGAAGAGGATTTAAGAAGAATTAGTTTGAGAGAGCGTCTGTATAAGCTGTCAAGAGGTTTTAAGCAGTTTTGACTGGCCTGATCCCAACATGTTGATGCATAATCAATATCTGGCTGGATGTATGCACGAAAAAATAGCTTTCTGGTATGTTGATCAAGAAAATGTTTTATCCTATTCAACTGGAATGTTTTCTTGGAAAGTCTTTTGCAAAGCATAGAAATATGTTTGGACCAGGATAGGTTATTGTCTATAGTAAGTCCTAGTAATTTGTAGAAACTTACTTCTTCTAATGCTTTATCACTAACTTTTAACTCCGGTAATTTATTCTTAATGTTCTGTCTTTTCTGTCTTGTTGTAACTAGCATGAATTTGGATTTATGAGGATGGATTGCCATATGATTTTCTTCCGTCCAGGAAACAAGCCTTAGTATATCATTTTGTAAGGAGGCGCATACTGCATCAGAGCTTTTATTTTCATTGTAAATGGTAGTGTCGTCTGCAAAAAGTTCGCAAGAGGATATCAAATGAAGTGGAAGGTCATTTATATAAATTGAAAATAATATAGGACCCAGAACCGATCCCTGGGGAACTCCATATTTGTTCGAAGCAACAGAAGATAAAGTGGAATCTTGAAAGACTGCTTGTCTTCTGTTATGAAGAAAAGATGCTATGAGTTTTAGGGAATTATCATTCAAACCGTACATAGTTAACTTTTTAGAGAGGATACTGTGATCAATGGTGTCGAACGCTTTCGCAAAATCAACAAAAATTGCACCAGTAAGTAAATCATTGTTTATATTTAAATGCCATTTCTCAATAAGATTAGTCAGCATAGTATGGCACGAATGATTCCTTCTAAATCCATTCTGATTTGGGTGAAATAAGTCATACTTTGTAAAATGGCACTGCAGATTGTGTTTGATATGTTTTTCAAGAGGTTTAGACAGAGCAGATAGTATAGATATGGGTCTATAATTAGAGGGTTCAGATGGATCACCAGACTTAAGAACAGGCAAAACTTTAGCGTCTTTGAAGGCTTGTGGATAGTAACATTTTTCAATACATAAGTTATAAATATATGTAACACAATCAGAGATAATGGGCGCCGATATCTTCAAAATTTTACTGTCTAACCCATCCAAACCACGGGAACTCGATGGTTTTAATATACTTAACTCCTTGTGCACTTCATGGAAGCCTATGTATGGAAAATGGAGTTTGTCAACAATATTTTTTGACTCGCAGAAACATTTCAGTGGATTTAAATTATTAGCCTGTGTGTTGTTTATCTTTATTGTTCTCTCTGCCACGGTAGTAAAATGTCTGTTCAGATATTCAACAGACAAATTGGACGTATAAGAAGCAGATGTCGGTGATGTTTTCCCGGACAACTGATTTATAGCCTTCCAAATAGATTTTGAATCTTGTTTTGATGAAATTAAATCACTAAAATACCTCTTCCGTGCAGCTCTTTTCATCTCAGTGACTTTATTCCGTTGTTGCCTAAATTTCTTGTCTTTCCCTGTTGTTTGTAATAAATTGTCACGAATTCTTATTTCAGCATCTATTTCTTTTGTTAACCACGGTGGTTTCTCGGTTAATTTAACACGTTTAGTCCGAAGCAAGACATGCTTATTGAAAATAGGAACAAAAATCTTGTACCAAGCAGCAAGTGCATCATCAGGATGATTGTACTGAAAAACACAAGAAAAATCTGCCATACATAAATCGGCCAAAAATTCTTCAGTGTGGAAGTTTTTATAGCTGCGAAACGATATACACTTATGAGTGCATCTGGGTATTTTAATTCCTTTCTTTGACCATGTTAAACACACTGGAAAATGATCACTAAGACCATAGACAGGTACAGTAGTTTCTACTACGTTGTTAGAATTAGTGACATAAATATGATCAATTAACGTTTTCGTCTGTAAGAGAGAGAGAGAGAGAGAGAAGAGAGAGAGAGAGAGAGAGAGAGAGAGAGAGAGAGAGAGAGAGAGAGAGAGACGGAGAGAGCGAGAGAGTGCAAACGTATCAAAATATTGACGCAATAATCACAGACTGCCTGTTGAGACGGGGAACACGAACTGGGTATTGACAGATACTTATATACTACTCAAAAGAATTTAAGGGCCACATTCATTTTTGATATGGTTTACATAATACAGCGTAGCATAAAACATGAAATGTTTATGGCCAATTTATTCACTCAAAGTGTGACAAGTGCTTCACAGAAAACTGGTTTTGGCAATTGTTCAGTCGAATCTGTGTCAAAGGTGTTACACTGGTCCGCAAAAGAAGCTCAAAAACCACGAGAAAAAGGTCGCAATTTGAGTGCGCCTAGCTGGCGCAGCAGTGTTCGGCTGTCTGAAAACTGCATTGCACATGCAAGCCGGACCTTTAATGAACACTTCTCAACCTGATTCGCTGACCAGTGGCTTTATTGAGGGCCGCTTCTGGGGGGGTGTTCAAACATGCCACCAAGACGCAAACTTAGTGATGCTGAGAGAGGGATGGCTGTGGCCTGGCTACAAGAAGGCGTGGCGGTCCAAGAAGTTGGCAGACGACTTAGAGTAACACATTCTGTCATTCAAAGACTGAGAGACCAGTACAACTATGGGAGAGTTCAAGAAGCACGCAGACCTGGACGCCCCAGAGCGACCAACAGACGACAGGATCGTTTCATCACCCTGGCGGCACTACGCAATAGAACCGCCACCGCCAACGTGCTCAGGGGGCAGCTGAGAGCAGCCAGCAACGTCCTCGTCAGCGACCAGACGGTCCGCAACCGCCTGCGTGAGGCCAACATGCGGTCAAGGCGTCGAGCATTGCGACCTCCACTGACCAGAGCTCACCGTGCTGCTCGTCTGGCTTGGGCTCAATGACACCTGGCCTGGACAAGGCAGCAGTGGTCCAGGGTGCTCTTTTCTGATGAATCCTGCTACACCCTGTCCTTCAACGACGGCAGGATTCGCGCCTGGAGGCGTGTTGGAGAGCGCTTCATTGACGCCACTGTTGCGGAGCACGACCGCTATTGTGGTGGGTCCCTGATGGTGTGGGGTGGCTTCAGTCTTCATCACAGAACACCCCTGCACAGTGTCCAAGGCTACCTGACCGGCGTAGCCTACAGGGACGACATTCTGGAGCCAGTCGCTGTACCAGCTTTGCAGGCCATGGGACCAGGAGCCATACTACAGGACGATAACGCCAGGCCGCACAGAGCACGGGTCGTACAGAACTTTCTCCAGCAGCAGCAAGTCACCAGGATGGACTGGCCTGCCCGCTCACCCGATCTGAACCCCATCGAGCATCTTTGGGATGTTCTGGGCCGTCGTATACGCAACAACCACCCTCCTGCACACAATCTCGACGTCCTGTTCAGGAATCTGGAGCAGGAGTGGCAGGCGATCCCCCAGAACACCCTCCAGACTTTGGTCAGATCCATGAGACAGCGCTGCCTTGACTGCATCAACGCCAGTGGCGGTCACACACGATGTTGACTCTTGACACTCTGACAGTCGGTTGTTCTGAATTTGCAAAATGGGGGTGTGTCCATGTCAATGAAATTTTCGCGATAATTGATTTGCACTTCTTGATGAAATTGTGTCCAATCGATGATCAAATGATTGAATTAAATGTTTGTTGGTCGATTTCAGCTGTCGGACTTATGAGTTATTATTGGGGAGTGATGAACTGTGTGGCCCTTAAATTCTTTTCAGTAGTATATAATGAACGGCTATTTCAAGACAGTGATGTAAAGGGGGAGAGAATGATGAATCCATCGGTGCTCAACCAATCATGACTGCAAATCCCAAACGGACTATGAACATGGACCAAATGGAATATCCATGTGTCTGTGGAAAGCGTTTCGCTACCACCCGTGGCATGAAGATCCACAGAACAAAGATGGGATGTGTGAAGACTCATCTGAATGAGCAGCAGCGCACTGCATCAGCAGATAAGACGTCGGAAGACCAAGGCCAGGATTTAAACCACAGTGCCAAGGACATCCACGCTGTTGGTTCGGATGAGGAATTTGCACAGGCCCTCGATGCCAGGCGCCTGAAACTCAACCTGCCACGAGCAAACGAAACTGAAGATTGGGAGAAACTGGATGCAAAAATCGTCCAAAGACTCGATGCACTGATAGGGAAAAGCACCCTGGAACACAAACTAACCACATATGGGGACATTGTGTATGCCACATGTAGAGACGCCTATGGAGCAAAACTACCCAAAGAGAAAACACCTCCAAAGAAATCCAGACGCCAAGAAAAGATGGACACGATCAGGGTCCAAAAGAAAAACCTCAAGATGCAAATGAAGACCGCACTGCCAGCTGAAAAACAAGGCTTGGAAAAACTGTGGAAAGACCTGAAAGAAAAACACAGCGCCCTCAGCAAAGCGGAATCTGCGAGGAAGAGGAAGAGCAAAAAGAAGACACAAGAGCGCTTCTTCAGAGACCCCTTCCTGTTTGCCAGAACACTGTTTGAGCAGCCAAAATCTGGGACCCTAAGTGTGGACAAAGGAGTTCTTGAGCAGCATCTGAGGAAAACATACTCTGACCCACAGAGCAAAGCACCACTCGACATTCAAGGTCTGGTGTGGCCAACCAACCCTGAGGAACAGTTCAATGGCAAGCCTCCAACGTTGGCGGAAATCAAGAAGGTGGTCGACAAAGCCAGAGCCAAATCATCACCAGGGCCAAACGGAATACCTTACCAGCTTTACAAGAAATGTCCCAAGGTGCTGGAGTGGCTCCACAAGCTGCTGCGATCGGCTTGGAGAAACCAGAAGATCAGCGGCCAGTGGATGACGGCAGATGGTGTGTACATCCCCAAAGAGCAAAACTCAAGTGACATCAGCCAGTTCAGGCCAATATCACTACTGAACGTCGAAGGGAAAATCTTCTTCTCTGTCATGGCAGCAAGGCTGACCAAGTACCTGATGGAAAACAAGTACTTGGATGTGTCAGTCCAGAAAGGTGGCATCCCAGGCGTGGCTGGCTGTGTAGAACACGCCACAATGATCTGGGACGCAATCCAAAAAGCAAAAACAGAAAAGAGAGACCTGGACGTAGTGTGGCTTGATCTGGCAAACGCATATGGATCTGTGCCCCATGAGATGATACAGTTGGCTCTTGAGATGTACCATGTGCCAAAGAACATCCGCGACATGCTCAAGAAGTACTTCAATGGCTTCTCAATGCGGTTCTCTACCAAGGAGTACACAACAGACAGGATCAACTTGGAAGTGGGTATTGCAATGGGCTGTGCAATTTCCCCAATACTGTTCGTGCTGGCAATGGAACTCATCTTGAAAGCAGCAACAAACAACGCGAGACAAACAGACCTTGGCGATGGATACAAGATGCCTCCTCTCAAGGCCTTCATGGATGACACTACAGTGATTTCATCCAGAGAAGACGAGACACGTCATGTGCTGGAGAGGCTGGACGACATAGTTGCCTCATCCAGAATGAAGTTCAAGCCAAAGAAATCACGGAGTCTCTCACTGAGGAAAGGAAAAGTGGCCGGATCTGTGGTCTTCAGTGTTGCCAACCAGGCCATTCCAACAGTCACAGAAGAACCAGTCAAGAGCCTTGGAAGATGGTATGATGATACGCTGAAAGACACACAAAGAGCAAAAGAAACCAAGCAGATGGCGGAGGAAGGCTTGGAGACCATTGACCAGTGTGGGCTCCCTGGCAAATACAAGGTCTGGTGTCTGCAGTTCATGCCGATACCAAAGCTCCTATGGCCTCTGATGATATACGACATCTGCACCAGCATAGTGGAGGCAATGGAAGCCAAAATCAACAAGTTCACAAGGAAATGGCTTGGTGTCCCACCCTGTCTGACTGACATAGCGCTGTACTGTCGCCAAGCAAAGCTGAAACTACCACTGAAATCCATCCTGGAGGAATACAAAGCAGGGAAGATCAGACTTCAAAGCATGCTGGAGGACTCAGGAGACAAGGTGGTAGAAGCAATCAAGCCCCAGCTGAAGACAGGCAGAAAATGGAAAGTTCAAGAGGCGATGGATTCTGCAAAAGAAAGTCTCAAGATCAGAGAAATAACAGGACACACACAGACCAACAGACAAGGACTGGGGGTGACCAAAACTGAATGGTGGTCAAAGGCCAAAGGAAAAGCCAAAAGAGACATGATGATTCAGGAGATGAGAAAAGAAGACCAAAAAAGACTCCAAAAAGCAGTCCAGCAGAGCCAGCAAGGGCAATGGACAACGTGGGAGAATGCACTCCAAAGAAGTCTCACTTGGAATGACATTTGGCACATGGCCCCTCTCAGGATCAGCTTCATTCTCAGATCTGCATATGACCTTCTGCCCTCAAATGCAAACCTGGTGAAGTGGGGGAAAACAGACGATCCTGCATGCCCCCTCTGCCATGAAAAACAAACAGTGGAGCATGTCCTAAGCTCATGTAAAGTAGCCCTGGCTCAAGGAAGGTACACATGGAGGCACAACCAAGTGCTCAAAGAGATTGTACAAGTAGTCTGGGCTAGTACCAACACCACAAAAGGGAAAATCAGGACTCCAAAAGCACCCGCAACATTCTTCACGGCAGGAGGCAGCAAATCATGGCCATGAACAACAGTGCCACTCGAAACATGCAGGCAGAGTCTGCTGGACGGGGCAGATGACTGGGAGTGCACTGCAGACCTCCCAGAATGGAAGAGTCACCCAGAGATCATCAGCAAGAGTGGCATGAGACCAGACATAGTAGTCCACTCTAAGTCAACCAAGCAGCTGATCATGATCGAGCTCACGGTGCCATATGAGAACAGAATGGAGGCAGCTCAAATCTACAAGACTGAAAAGTATGCTGATCTGGCAAACAGCCTGAGGAGAGAAGACTATCAGGTCAAAGTCCTCACTGCAGAAATTGGAGCTAGGGGGTTTGTAGGAACGTCTGCATACAGCCTCATGAAACAGCTCTCAGTTGCAGGGAAGGAAAAAACCAGAGCCCTGAAAGCAATGGCAGAAGCGGCAGAGAGGTGTTCAAGCTGGATCTGGTCAAGGAGGAACAAAAGTGAACTTCATAAGGCTTAATTTCCCTACAAATATCAGGTGTCCCTGTGGCTCAGTGGTTAAAGCGCGAGTCATTAAGTGGAAAATCAGCATGTCCAGAGGGTCATGGGTTCGAATCCCAGCCATGGCTCGCCCCAAGATGGGAAAAAAAAAAAAAAAGGGGGCAGCAGAGGGACATCCGGAGTCATGAACCGGGTGTGGCCCAACCCCCCTAGAGTGTCAGGAGATAAGGGCCGAAACACTTGCTTTAAGGGGGCTTCTCTTCTGAGGACTCTCTGCTGCCACGCTCTCCACGAGTTTCTTTCTACTTAATTGTGGATGAATATCGGTCTACGGCTGAGGTCCAAAATAATGATCTGGTACGAGAATAGCAGGTTCGTACTGATTATCGCCGCTGGAGATTTGTTAATTACTTCTGCAAACAAACAAAAAAAATGTCAGGCGGGGGGAGGGGGGGGGATAAAGTACCCTTTGAACCATGCCACATCTGTTGAAAAAGAAGTGACCAGGTGTGTGTGTGTGTGTGTGTGTGTGTGTGTGTGTGTGTGATCGCTCCCCGTTAACCCTACCGCCCCACCCACCACCTTCCCGTCACCGCCAGATGTTTATGATATTGACTACTGCTTTTTTATTTATTGTCCTCCATAACCCCAGATGGGACAAAGTGGTCAAATTCAAGTGCAGGTCACACACACACACAACACACACACACACACACACACACACACACACACACACACACACACACACACACACACAGTAGGGGCATTTTTCCATTTCCCCAACATTTCTGAAAAAATGAGAGGAGAAAATGTATTACATTTTGTGGAAGATGATTAAGGATTTCATTAGATATGCCATCTAAACCCACTGATGTCTTACTGTTTAAATTACTTAAACATTCTTTAACTTCTTGAATTGTTATTGGAGTATTTAGGTAATGATCTTCAATAGGATTTGGTTTATTATAAATGTCTTTATTTTCTTCATTTTCTCGATAATTTTTATTTTCAGTTGATAAATTTTCTTTGCTGCTATTTTTAGCAAACAAGTCAGCAAATGCCTCAGCTTTATCAAAATTAGATGGAAATTCAGAACTGGTAAGACGAACAGGACAATTTGGCAGATTAATTCCACTTTTCATTGTTTTTAATTTTGTCCAAACTTTTTGAATATCTTTAAAGTCTGATACATTATTTTCACAAAAGGATGACCAATATTGTCGTTTTTCTCGAGCGTTTATTCTGTTTTGTAGATTCTTTACTCTTTTTCTCTCCAAATTCTTTATGACTTTTTCTTTTTGATCTTTTTTCACGTTTATATTCTTTCGATTTCGCAATTTTCTCATCTTTTGCACGTTGACAAGTGTCGTTCCACCAGATATTACCCAGATGTTTTTTTAGATTTTACAGATTTTACTGTTGGGATGGATTCACGAGCAGCTGAATGTATGGTCTTTTGAAATCTGTCATATAGTGTATCAACATCTTGATTATTAATGGTATCTATATCAATGTAGAATGAACTTAATAAGACAGAAAATTTGTTCCAATTTGCAAATTTGTAACAATATTTTGGAACTTTGTCATGTGTTGCATTATTTGTTTTCCATTGCATGTTTTCTAATGTAATAATAATTGGAAAATGGTCACTATTTAATGAGTCATCAAGGGTTTGCCAGTCGCAAAACACTGCTAAATCAGGAGATATCAATGACAAGTCAATGGCGCTTGGGTTGTTTTTTGGATTGTCTGGGATGCGAGTAATACAACCATTGTTTAAAAGATAAAGAGATGAATCTACAATATTTTCTATAAAACGATTGTTCGTTACTTTTTGACACCCCTTTTCCCAGAAAGGTGAATGGGCATTAAAATCCCCAGTGATAAGATATTTATTAGAATTGTCTGACTGGAGTAATCGTAACCATTCCGTATTAATATCATTGGGTCCTTGTGGTACATAAACAGATATTATTGTTAATACACTTGAATTTGTTTGTATCCTGGCTGCACAGGCATGCAACCCAGCAATATCTGATGGAATAGGACTTGCACAATCTATTGTTGTTCCAATTCATAAGAAGGGAAAACCTATGAAAGATATAAGTAGTTATCGCCCCATTGCTTTAACGTCAAACACATGTAAATTAATGGAAAAAATTATATTAAAAAGATTAGTTCACCATTGCAATAAACATAACATAATTCCTATCAATCAAGCTGGATTTCAAACAGGTAGATCCACAATTGAACACTTGGTTAAACTTTCTACCCAGGTAAAACATCAATTTGCACGTCGCAAGAACATATTAGCCACATTTTTTGACATTCGTAAGGCCTACGAACATGTATGGCATAAGTGCTTGCTGTATAAAATTAAGAATATTGGTTAGAATATTGGTATTAATGGTAATATGTTTAATTATATTCAAGAGTTCCTTCATTGCCGGTCTATTCAAACACGAATAGGAAATACTTATTCAATCCCTAGGCCTTTACAGATGGGTCTACCCCAAGGTTCTGTAATTTCACCAATGTTATTCAACATTCTGATTTATATCTACCAAAAGGTCTCTCAAAAGATACAGAATTAGCTCAGTTTGCTGACGACATATGTTTATGGGTGAAAGTAACTATGAAACGCCATACTTCTCTACGATCTCTGAATTACATCAAAATCAAATACCAGCATGAGCTCAATAAAATAAACAAATTCTTACATGAAAATGGGCTTTCTCTTTCAACAGAAAAAACTCACATGATGCTCTTCAACTCTGGTTATGATCCAGAAAAGCTACCAAAATTTACATTGGATGGTATAATTTTAAACTATGTTAAAAACGTTAAATTTCTAGGAGTCATATTAAGTAGCAAACTTACGTGGAATGCTCACATTGATGACATTCTAAACAAAGCAAGCAAAAGCTTAAACTTCCTTAAAATTATAAATAAACAATCCTGGGCTCAAGATTCAAAAACATTAACCATCTTAGCAAATGCTTTAGTTCGTTCAAGACTTTGCTACGCTCAAGAAGTTTTCTTTAATGCACCTCAATATCTTTTAAATAAACTTCAAAGTGTTGATTGCACAGCTTATAAAATTGCCCTTGGAGTCCCCACACATACATCAAATTTAGGGACATACAATGAGGTAGGTGTTTTACCACTCACAGACTTCCGAAAAGCTTCTGCTTCAAAGTTTGTTTTGAAAAGTTTCTCACAAAAAAATTTTTGTTCTCAAGAGGTATGCTTAGATTCGGAAAAGGACTTTGGAAAGCGTGCTCAAAACATACTCTCAGCAAAATCTATCTGTTCTTATTCTTGCGATCTTATGAGAAAAACTAATATAGATCAAAATAACATTGCTAAAAATCCAACGTTTTCTCCGATGCCAAAATGGGAACAGTCAACAGCAATCTTTGATATAGAATACACAGATTTATCAAAAATGACTCACCTAATCTTTTAAAAACTCACGTATGCTCTCATTTAGAAGATAATTACAATAATCATTTAAAAATATATACGGATGGTTCAGTGCTTGATAATTCAAATTCAGGAGCAGCTTTCGTAATCCCTAGTTTACAAATTCAAAAGTTATTTTATCTTGGTAACAACTTATCTATATACAGTGCAGAACTATTTGCTATATTGAAGTCCTTGGATTTCATACTAACTTTTCCCATAAACAACAGTCAACTTTTAATATGTGCTGATTCGAAAGCAGCGCTTCTTGCGATAAAGTCTCCCAATTCACGCATACGCCAAGATATGATAGTTGAAATAAATCATTTAATACACCTTCTTTCAATCAAAGGAATTACTGTGACTTTTTGCTGGGTGCCTTCTCACTGCGGCATATATGGAAACGAAAGAGTAGATCGAGCTGCAAAACAAGCAGCCCAAAATAGTAATGATGCTGTGTCCGTAAATGTTCCATTAGATTTAACAGAATGCTATTCAATTATTAATAGAAAATCTCACGAAAATGCTAAAATCTTATTGTTAAATACAGACATACAGTATAGTCGTAATTGTTTTAATCAACATGACAGAGACAACAAAAACAGACCATCCAAGCGTTTTGTTTGCTCATCTAGAGAGATTGAGAGTCTTATTCATAGACTTCATTTAAATTCAATCAAAACAAAATATTGTAACAATGTCAGATGTATGTGCGGAGAATCCTTAAGTGTCTATCATATATTGACAGGTTGTTCAAAAACAAAAGACATTTTTAAGAAATTGGGTATTGATGGTTTCACTGCTGGATCGACTCCTTTGTCTTTATCTAGCATACTTAACAATTATTCTGTTCTTCAATCTATATGTAAAGGTTTATTGCATAGTTCACTGAGTATTTATTTGTAAAATTGTTAATCTATTGATTTGGTAGTTCAATTGTCCATTGTTACTAGTTTATCTATTCATTTATATAATTAGGATCAAGGTGGGGGTACATGACAATACGTAGGACAAAAGGGATACATTTTTATTCCATTTTTTTGTAAACCTTGTTACAGACATATCCACTTATTCTCATTCAGCAACAAACTCACTATTGTCTGAATCACTTTCAGTGGAAGGACACTAAATTGAAGAACACACAGTACGGAGAGAGAGAGAGAGAGGAGAGAGAGAAGAGAGAGAGAGAGAGAGAGAGCTTGCAAGCATTTGTGTGGGCGTGCGCGTGCGTGCATGGCGCGTGCGCGCGCTTGTGTGTGTGTGTTGTGTGTGTGTGTGTGTGTGTGTGTGTGTGTGCGCGCGCGCGCACTTGTATTCCTGCATGCAATGCCCAGTGCGATGTGTGCAGAGCGTTCCCCTGAATACCATCCAATCTCTTTCAGAGTTCTTAACGTGGCATCATGGCGTGCACATTGGCCCATATTCGCTACCCCACTCCTGCTACACCATACCCCTCCAGTGCGCACAGCATCTCCCCTTATATAACCCGGGAAACAC
>CM065728.1:72530439-72547939 GCA_033310375.1 Conus canariensis | reverse complement strand
CTACTTTGGTGCATACTGTTTTCTTTATGATCTGCCACGTCTGGAGATCGATTTAAACGGAAAGGGGACGAGGAGGGTAGGTGTGTGTGTGGGGGGGTGGGGGGGGGGGTGGGAGGAGGAACACGTTAGAAAACGAAAAACAAGGTGAAAGCAGGGAAAGGGATGACAAAGCAGGGAAAAGGAAGGCCAAAGTAGGAAAAATATTTAAAAAAAAAAAAAAAGTAGAAAAAGGGAAGAAAATGAAAGCCAAAGTAGCAAAGAGGGAGGCCACAGTAGCAAAGAGGGAGGCCACAGTAGCAAAGAGGGAGGCCAAAGTAGCAAAGAGGGAGGCCACAGTAGCAAAGAGGGAGGCCACAGTAGCAAAGAGGAAGGCCAAAGTAGCAAAGAGGGAGGCCACAGTAGCAAAGAGGGAGGCCACAGTAGCAAAGAGGAAGGCCACAGTAGCAAAGAGGGAGGCCACAGTAGCAAAGAGGGAGGCCACAGTAGCAAAGAGGAAGGCCACAGTAGCAAAGAGGGAGGCCACAGTAGCAAAGAGGGAGGCCACAGTAGCAAAGAGGGAGGCCACAGTAGCAAAGAGGAGGCCACAGTAGCAAAGAGGAAGGCCACAGTAGCAAAGAGGGAGGCCACAGTAGCAAAGAGGGAGGCCACAGTAGCAAAGAGGGAGGCCACAGTAGCAAAGAGGAAGGCCACAGTAGCAAAGAGGGAGGCCACAGTAGCAAAGAGGGAGGCCACAGTAGCAAAGAGGAAGGCCACAGTAGCAAAGAGGGAGGCCACAGTAGCAAAGAGGGAGGCCACAGTAGCAAAGAGGGAGGCCACAGTAGCAAAGAGGGAGGCCAAAGTAGCAAAGAGGGAGGCCACAGTAGCAAAGAGGGAGGCCACAGTAGCAAAGAGGGAGGCCAAAGTAGCAAAGAGGGAGGCCACAGTAGCAAAGAGGGAGGCCACAGTAGCAAAGAGGGAGGCCACAGTAGCAAAGAGGGAGGCCACAGTAGCAAAGAGGGAGGCCACAGTAGCAAAGAGGGAGGCCAAAGTAGCAAAGAGGGAGCCCACAGTAGCAAAGAGGGAGGCCACAGTAGCAAAGAGGGAGGCCACAGTAGCAAAGAGGGAGGCCACAGTAGCAAAGAGGGAGGCCACAGTAGCAAAGAGGAAGGCCACAGTAGCAAAGAGGAAGGCCACAGTAGCAAAGAGGAAGGCCACAGTAGCAAAGAGGGAGGCCACAGTAGCAAAGAGGAAGGCCAAAGTAGGAAAATGAAAAGCCAAGTAGAAAAGGGTAAGAAAATAAAAGCCAAAGTTGATAAAAAGGAAGGCCAAAGTAGATAAAAGGAAGGCCAAAGAAGGAAAAGGAAAGCCAAAGAAGAAAAAGGAAAGCCAAAGAAGAAAAAGGGGAGCCAAAGAAGAAAAAGAAAAGCCAAAGAAGAAAAAGGGGAGCCAAAGAAGAAAAAGGGAAGCCAAAGACAAAAAGAAAAAGGAAAGCCAAAGACAAAAAGAAAAAGGAAAGCCAAAGACAAAAAGAAAAGCCAAAGACAAAAAGAAAAGCCAAAGAAGAAAAAGGAAAGTCAAAGACAAAAAGAAAAGCCAAAGACAAAAAGAAAAGCCAAAGAAGAAAAAGGAAAGCCAAAGACAAAAAGAAAAGCCAAAGACAAAAAGAAAAGCCAAAGAAGAAAAAGGAAAGTCAAAGAAGAAAAAGGGAAGCCAAAGAAGAAAAAGGGAAGCCAAAGACAAAAAGAAAAGCCAAAGAAGAAAAAGGGAAGCCAAAGAAGAAAAAGGGAAGCCAAAGAGAAAAAGGAAAGCCAAAGAAGAAAAAGGGAAGCCAAAGAAGAAAAAGGAAAGCCAAAGAAGAAAAAGGAAAGCCAAAGAAGAAAAAGGAAAGCCAAAGAAGAAAAAGGAAAGTCAAAGTGAAAAAAGGTAGAAAAACGGTAACAAGACACAAGTGGAACGGGCAGAAAAGAGAAGTGAAGGGTATGGCAAACAGAACAGGACAAGGTGAAACCAGTGACCGAACGCCCTACAAAGAAGGGCCCGCGAATCCATCCCCAAGCCATGAAGGTTTCAGGTTAGCAGAGGTCCCGAGGTCTGGCAGACACGGCGCTAGTCGGAGGACGCCTCATCGCCCACTCCTATAGCACACCAGTCGGACCAAAATCAAAGGCTTTAGTGCCGCCGTGGAGGTGTAAGAGATACCAAGGTGGGTATGCTAATAACCACACTGACCTACTGATGATCGGTGGGTGATAATACGTGTACGCTGACAAAATGCTGGGTATTGTCTTTCCAAGGTAAACTGCGGGTTGAGATCAGTTACACTCCTAGACGTTCGTGTACAAAAAGTTCAAAAACGGGTACACGTGTTCTAGCGCGTGCATCTACGTGTGTGTGTGTGTGTGTGTGTGTGTGTGTGTGTGTGTGTGTGTGTGTGTGTGTGTGTGTGTGTGTGTTGCATGACACACGCCTGTGTCATTTTGTAACGCTGATTTCAACTTCTTTCCTTTCAAGCAAGCCATTTCACCTTGGGAACAGCTTTAGGACATCACCTATATTTCATTCCGGGCATCGCAAGGACTGTTATATTTTATTTGGTCGTTCAGAAACGGAAACCAGATTTTGGATTACAAGCGTTCGCAAACGAGAAAACAGCATATAGGGTTGGTACACCCAACCTGCTTTTCACCATGGAAATGTCTATGTATCATAATCGTATGATATGATCCCCATGCATACGTACACCCTGCTCTAACAAAAGTATTTTGTTCACGCCAGTGAGACAATCTCATAACAGCAACACCTAAAGCTGTTCCCGTGGCGGTCCCAGTCCCAAAGGAGCACCAGTGCATCAGATAGATCTTAGTCTAGACGTAGAACAGCGTCTGTGGTCTTGTTCCTCGTCGAGGGTGATACGAAATAATAGGTTCTGTGTGTTCTTGAAACAGTTACATAAGTCAAAAGTTGCGTCTGTTATATGATGACGATGATGATGATTTGATGGCTGCTGTATGTGACAATCTCTACACTTGTAGTTTCTTTGCTATGGATGTTACAGAAACGATGACGGATTATGTATATGTAACAGCCTCTGTGCCTATACTTGCCTTTGTATGGATGTTACTAAAACGATGACGTATGATGTATATGTAACAATCTGTACGCCTGTAGTCGTCTTTGCTATGGACGTTACTGTCTGAACAATGCCGAGTGCTGTATATACAACAATCTCTGTGCCTGTAGTGTATTTGCTATGGACGTTATTAAAACGATGAATGATGCTGTATATATAACAATCTGTATGCCTGTGTTTTGTCTCTGCAAAAGGCATTACTGAAACAACGATGGCTACTGTATACATCACAGTATCTCGGCCCCTGTTTTTCGCAACAGATGTTTCTCAAAAGGATGTTTGCGTGGTTTTCGTTTGTGGCCAATTCTCCATTCCGGATGGGCCATTGTGTGGGCCCAGCTAAAGGCAACACTGAAGATACAGAAAAACGCACGTCCGTTTGGCGTTTGGCAAACAGACCCCAAACAGACCGTCACGTAGGCTGCTTGTGCCCTTTTGGGTGGAGGATATTTACCTTGTCAACACTTCCAGACTGCATTGCTGCTATAACCTCTGGCAGTCCACTGAGCCGTCTTCCCGCCCTTGGTGTTTGATTTGTAAGTGGCAGGAGAGATTTTGTACACGGTCAGTTTATATAACAGGTTTAAATTAGACCAACAGACAGCGTTGATTCAGTACTGTGAGAAGGGCGGGAAGGCAGATGTGTGTGTGTGGGGGGGTGGGGGGGGGGGGCGCACATGCGTGCGTGCGTGTGCGTGCGTGCGTGTGTGTGTGTGTTGTGTGTTGTGTGTGTGTGTGTGTGTGTGTGTGTGTGTGTGTGTGTGTGCGCGCGTGCGTGTGCGTGTGTGTGTATATATAAAGTGAGTAGGGAGCAGAAGGCGGGGGGGGGGGGGGGGGGGGGGGCACTATTTTGCTGACAAGAAACGGTAGGAGCCAGACTGCAGCCTGGACAAACACAGAAGAGTTGACTGGCTTTTGATAAGCACGATAGTACACCTAATTCAGAGGAAAATGGCGGGCTTTTGATAAGCACGATAGTACAACCTAATTCACAGGAAAATGACTGGTTTTTGATAAGTACGATAGTACACCTAATTCAGAGAAAAATGACTGGTTTTTGATAAGCACGATAGTATACCTAATTAAGAGGAAAATGGCGGCTGTGTTGACGGGCTTTGGATAAGCACGATAGTACACCTAGTTCAGAGGAAAATGACTGGCTTTGGATAAGCACGATAGTACACCTAATTCAGAGAAAAATGACTGCTTTGGATAAGCACGATAGTACACCTAATTCAGAGGAGAATGACTGGCTTTGGATAAGCACGATAGTTCACCTAATTCAGAGGAAAATGACTGGCTTTTGATAAGCACGATAGTACACCTAATTCAGAGGAAAATGGCGGACTTTTGATAAACACGATAGTATACCTAATTCAGAGGAAAATGACGGCTGAGTTGACGGGCTTTTGATAAAACACGATAGTAACCTAATTCAGAGGAAAATGACTGGCTTTTGATAAGCACGATAGTACACCTAATTCAGAGGAAAATGGCGGGCTTTTGATAAGCACGATAGTAATCTAATTCAGAGGAAAATGGCGGGCTTTTGATAAGCACGATAGTAACCTAATTCAGAGGAAAATGGCGGGCTTTTGATAAGCACGATAGTACACCTAATTCAGAGGAAAATGGCGGGCTTTTGATAAGCACGATAGTAACTAATTCAGAGGAAAATGGCGGGCTTTTGATAAGCACGATAGTAATCTAATTCAGAGGAAAATGGCGGGCTTTTGATAAGCACGATAGTATACCTAATTCAGAGGAAAATGGCGGGCTTTTGATAAGCACGATAGTATACCTAATTCAGAGGAAAATGGCGGGCTTTTGATACGCACGATAGTAATCTAATTCACAGGAAAATGGCGGCTGCAGAAACACACACAAAATGATGGACTTTTGCTCCGCATGACCAAAAAAATCTACTTATGGACAAAAAATGGTGGCATCTGTCCAGGCGGTGGTCAGAGAGAGAGAGAGAGAGAGAGAGAGAGAGAGAGGAGAGAGAGAGAGAGAGACAGACAGACAGACAGACAGATAGAGAAAGAGAGAACTATTATTACTATTATTATTATCGCGTTTCAGAGACAGAGACAGAGAGAGAGAGAGAGAGAGAGAGAGAGAGAGCAAACAAATCTTCGGCAACAATCGACCATTGCAATCGATCAAATCCTACTATGCAGTCACCTATGTACACGTGAGTGCCAGTTTCTACAAGCAAGCTGTCGCTTCACATTTCACTTTAGCACAACTCCATTGGATGGTAAAAACGGCGGCAAGGCGTACTGAAATGCACACCGCTGACCTATTTCGACTTCTTCTCTTTTTTTTGTTTTTTTTTTGTTTTTTTTTTGTTTGTTTGTTTTGTTTTGTTTTGTTTGTTTTTTCTCGTCTTTCATTTCATGTCCTATTTGTTTTTTGTTTTTAATCTAGTTCTTATTTTACTTGTAAACTTTACAGGAAACTTAGAAAACTTGTTCATTCCGGAGTTTCAATTGATCCGTATGAATGAGAGAGAGAGAGAGAGAGAGAGAGGGGGGGGGGGAGCACGAAAGAGACGGAAAAGAAGGAGAGGCGGGGGTGGGGGCTAGGCGGAGGGAGGACGGAGGAGAGATAGGGGCGAAAGAGAGGGAGGGAGGGAAAGAGGTAAATAAGCCGGATGGGCGGGCAGGGCAGGTGTGTGTGTGTGTGTGTGTGTGTGTGTGTGTGTGTGTGTGTGTGTGTGTGTGTGGTGTTCAGATATGTCTCGGCCATGTTTGTCATGAACCATTTCAGTGCCAGTAAAAGCTGCGGACTTAATCGTTATCACACATTTGTATCAACATTGATAAAAGCCTTGGGTTTTTCCATAGACCCTGTTATGACCCAACACTGAACAAGCACGCGCGCACACACACAAACACACACGCACAAACACACACAGACAGACACACGCACACACACACTCACACACACACACACACTCCTCTCTCTCTCTCTCTCTCTCTCTCCCCCCTCCCCCCCCCCCCCTCACACACATACACACACACACACACACACACACACGCACACAACTTACACCACTCTCTCTCTCTCTCTCTCTCTCTCTCTCTCACACACACACACACACACACACACACACACGTACACACACACGCGAGCGCGCGCGCGCACGCACACCAATATCTCGACACGTTCGTTCACGAATGTAAACTCATGCTCCTCCTCCTCCCCCCTCCCCCCTTTCCCACCCACACACCTTTACCCACCCCCACCGCCACCCTTTCTCCCCCTCCCCCCCCTCTCTCTCTCTCTCTCTCTTCGCCCCTCACCCCCGGGAGACAAGGTGCCCGGGCAACGCCATGTTGGCCGTGGTGTAATCTGAGCTGTGGCAGGTGATGACTGAAAGAGCTCGGTCACACAGCCCAGACCCCTTTCGACTCCTGCTTAGTCCCTATCAGCAAGGCCTTCCTCTGCTAGCCGGGTCACCGCTACCAACGCACCTATATGGCACGCACACGCACACGCACACTCACACACACACGCACACACACACGCACGCACGCACGCACGCATGTACGCACACGCACGCACGCGCACACACGTACATATGCACGCAGACACACACACACACACGCGCGCGCGCGCGCACGCACGCAGATACACACACACGCGCGTACGCACGCACGCACACACTCACATGCACATACGCAAGCGTCTAATAAAATAATCATCCCATATTTCTTTTTTAAAAGGCGTACATTGAACGTCAACTACAACTACTACTACTACTACAACTGAAATAGCGGAAGTAGGAGGAGGAGGAGGAAGGGTAGCAGCAGTAGTAGTAGTAATAGTAGAAGTAGTAGTACAGCTGCTGCTGTTGCTGCTGCTGCTACTGCTATTACTACTGCTTCAGCAGCTACTACTACTACTGCTTCTAATAATGACTACTACAAGAACAGCGGGAGAAAGAAGAGTGGAAGGAAGCAGAGTGGAAGGAAGCAGAGTGGAAGGAAGAAGGGTGGAAGGAAGAAGGGAAGGAAGAAGAGTGGAAGGAAGAAGAGTGGCGGGAACAAGAAGAAGGGAAGAAGGGCGGCAGGAAGAAGAAGGGAAGGAAGAAGGGTGGCAGGAAGAAAAGGGAAGCAAGAAGGGTGGAAGGAAGAAGGGAAGGAAGAAGAGGGGAAGGAAGAAGAAGGGAAGGAAGAAGAGGGGAAGGAAGAAGAGTGGCGAGAAGAAGGGAAGGAAGAAGAGTGGCAGGAAGAAGGGAAGGAAGAAGTGTGGCAGGAAGAAGGGAAGGAAGAAGGGTGGCAGGAAGAAGAAGGGAAGGAAGAAGGGTGGCAGGAAGAAGAAGGGAAGGAAGAAGAGTGGCGAGAAGAAGAAGGGAAGGAAGAAGAGGGGCAGGAAGAAGGGAAGGAAGAAGGGTGGCAGAAAGAAGAAGGGAAGGAAGAAGGGTGGCAGGAAGAAGAAGGGAAGGAAGAAGGGTGGCAGGAAGAAGGGAAGGAAGAAGGGTGGCAGAAAGAAGAAGGGAAGGAAGAAGGGTGGCAGGAAGAAGAAGGGAAGGAAGAAGGGTGGAAGGAAGAAGGGAAGGAAGAAGAGGGGAAGGAAGAAGGGAAGGAAGAAGAGGGGAAGGAAGAAGAAGGGAAGGAAGAAGGGTGGCAGGAAGAAGGGAAGGAAGAAGGGTGGAAGGAAGAAGGGAAGGAAGAAGAGGGGAAGGAAGAAGAGTGGCGAGAAGAAGGGAAGGAAGAAGAGTGGCGGGAAGAAGAAGAAAGGAAGGAAGCAGAGGGAAGAAAGCAGAGGGGAAGGAAGAAGGGAAGAAAGAAGAGTGGGGAGGAAGACGAAGGGAAGGAAGAAGAAGGGAAGGAAGAAGGGAAGAAAGAAGAGGGGGAGGAAGAAGAGGGGAAGGAAGAAGAAGGGAAGGAAGAAGAGGGGAAGGAAGAAGAGGGGCAGGAAGAAGAGGGCAGGAAGAAGAGGGGCAGGAAGAAGAGGGGAAGGAAGAAGAGTGGCAGGAAGAAGGGAAGAAAGAAGAGGGGAAGGAAGAAGAGGGGCAGGAAGAAGAGGGGAAGGAAGAAGAGGGGCAGGAAGAAGGGAAGAAAGAAGAGCGGAGGAGGAAGAAGAAGGGAAGGAAGAAGGGAAGAAAGAAGAGGAGGAGGAAGAAGAAGGGAAGGAAGAAGAAGGGAAGGAAGAAGAGGGGAAGGAAGAAGAGGGGCAGGAAGAAGAGGGGAAGGAAGAAGAGGGGCAGGAAGAAGAGGGGAAGGAAGAAGAGGGGCAGGAAGAAGGGAAGAAAGAAGAGGGGAAGGAAGAAGAGGGGCAGGAAGAAGAGGGGAAGGAAGAAGAGGGGCAGGAAGAAGGGAAGAAAGAAGAGGGGAGGAGGAAGAAGAAGAGAAGGAAGAAGGGAAGAAAGAAGAGGAGGGAGGAAGAAGAAGGGAAGGAAGAAGAAGGGAAGGAAAAAAGAGGGGAAGGAAGAAGAGGAAAGGAGGAAGAGGGGCAGGAAGAAGAGGGGAAGGAAGAAGAGGGGCAGGAAGAAGAAGGGAAGGAAGATGGGTGGAAGGAAGAAGGGAAGGAAGAAGAGGGGAAGGAAGAAGAGGGGCAGGAAGAAGAGGGGAAGAAGAAGAAGTGAAAGGAAGAAAGAGAAGTAGAAGGAAGAAGAGGGGGCAAAGAAGAGGGGAAGGAAGAAGAGGAGGGTGGAAGGAAGAAAAGGGAAGGAAGAAGAGGGGCTGGGGGAGTAAGAAGAAGGGAAGGAAGAAGAGGGGAAGGAAGAAGAGGGGCAGGAAGAAGAAGGGAAGGAAGAAGAGGGGCAGGAAGAAGAAGGAAGGGAAGAAGAATGGCAAGGAAGAAAGAAGGGGAAGGAGGAAGAAGAGTGGCGGGAAAAGAAGGGAAGGAAGAAGAGTGGCAGGAAGAAGAAGGGAGAAGGGAAGAGAGGAAGAAGGAAGAAGAGAGGGGCAGGAAGAGAGAAGAAGGAAGGAAGAAGAGGGGCAGGAAGAAGAATGGAAGGAAAAAGAAGTGGCGGGAAGAAGAGGAAGAAGAAGAAGAGAAAAGAAGAAGAGGGGCAGGAAGAAGAAGGGAAGGAAGAAGAGGGGCAGGAAGAAGAGGGGAAGGAAGAAGAGGGCAGGAAGAAGAGGGGCAGGAAGAAGAAGGGAAGGAAGAAGAGGGGCAGGAAGAAGAGGGGCAGGAAGAAGAAGGGAAGGAAGAAGAGTGGCAGGAAGAAGAAGGGAAGGAAGAAGAGTGGAAGTTGAGGAACAGGAAGGAGAGTGGAGGAAAGAAAAAACGGCAGGAAGACGGAGGGAAGAAGAAGGCAGGAAGGAAGGAAGGAAGAAGGAAGGAAGGAAGAAGAAGAAGAAGAAGAAGAAGAAGAAGAGGGGCAATAACAAATAGTGGAAGGACAAGAGTGGAAGGAAGGAAGGATGGAAGGAAGGAAGGATGGAAGGGAAAGAAGAAATGCGGAATGAAGAAGAGGAAAAGAACGCAGAACGAGAAGGAAAAAAAAAAATGAAAAGAAAAAGAAAAGTAGTAGGAAGAAGAGCGGAAAGAAGAAAAGCAGGAGGAAGAAGAAGAGCGGGAAGGGAAGGAAGGAAGGAAGAAGGAAGGTGAGGCAGACGAAAGAGGAAGCAGGGGGAAGGTGGAGGAGGGGGGGGGTGGAGATGGCTGGGGAATAGCAGACAGGGGGCAGACAAGGGTCACAAACCTAGACTGGAAGTGGGGCGGGGGGGGGGGGGGGGGAGGGGGGTGGAAGAGGGGAAGGACAGGTGCGCGATGAGGTGGGAAAGGAAGGTGATAAGAAGTGGGGGGGGGGAGGGAGAGGGATGGAGGGAGAAGCGAGTGGGAGAGGGGAAGGAAGGGGGAAGGGATGGTGAAGAGGGGTGAGGTTGGGTGAGGAGGGAGGCTCTGCGGTTGGGAAATGTCGAGTGATCCATGCCTCTGTTGTATTGGGAGGTGATGGGTGGGGAAGGGGGGTGGAGGGGCCACGGGGAGGGGTATCGGGTGGGAAGCAGAGTAGGGGTTGTGTGTGTGGTGTGGTGTGTGTGTGTGTGTGTGTGTGTGTGTGTGTGTGTGTGTATGTGTGTGTGTGTGTGTGGTGTGTGTGTGTGTGTGTGTGTGTGTGTGTGTGTGTGTGGCAGGGGTATACATTACGGCGCTAACTACCACTGTCAGGCCGAGAGACGGACAGGTTAAAGGCAACGCTCCTCGCGACCTTGTTCCACCTTTTTATAAGTTCCTCCTCCACTTCCCCAACTGTTCGCTCCTGTCTGTCTGTCTGTCTGTCTGTCTGCTTGTATAAGTCTGTCTGTCTCTGTCTTCTCTGTGTCTGTTTGTCCGTCTCTGTCTGTCTGTTTCTGTGTATATATGTCTTTGTCTGTCTGTCTCTATCTGTCTGTCTCTATCTGTCTGTCCTATGTCTGTTTATCTGTCTGTCTGTCTGTCGGTCTGTCTGTCTCTCTCTCTGTGTTCCTCTCTCTCTCTCTCTCTCTCCCCCTTCCTGTGTTCCTCTCTCCTCTCTCTCTCTCCTCTCTCTCTCTTCCCTACCCCGCCCTATCTGTCTCTCTCACCCCTCCCACTCTCTCTCTCATCCCTCCCCCTCTCTCTCTCTCACCCCCCCCCCCCCCCTCTCTCTCTCTCAAGAACAACACAGTAGAGTAGCAAAGCACGGACTGGAGAACTAAATACAGCCTAAAATGTTTATTTCACCCTCTCTCTCTCTCTTAAGAACAACACAGTAGAGTAGCAAAACACAGACTGCAGAACAAAATACAGCCTAGAATATTTATCGGTCCCTACTGCAGGTTCCTCCCCCCCCCCCCCCCCCCCCCCACCGAGTCCTGTGTTTCTTAGTCCGTCTGTCTCTCCATCTGACGTCTTTAAACCATCCCCCCACCCTCCCACCCCCACTCCCTCTCTCTCTGTGTCTCTCTCTCCGTGTGTGTGTGTGTGTGTGTGTGTGTGTGTGTGTGTGTGTGTGTGTGTGTGTGTGTTGTGTGTGTGTGCGTGCGTGCGTGCGTGCTGTGTACTGTGTGTGTGTACTGTGTGTGTGTGTGTGTGTGTGTACGGGAGAGGAAGGGAGACAGATGGGTCCAGGTGCAACCATCTCTGTGTATTGATTGACGTGTGTTCCCCTAACTCCGGTACAAGTCAGACACAAACCACAAACAGCGGCTGACGCCATCTGTGTCCCAACTTCCAGACACTTTCAGATTTACAAAAATAATTATAATCATTAAGAAAAAAAACTGAGCCTGAAGCGTTGAACTCATTATGGTTAATTCGCTCTTTTACACACACACACACACACACACACACACACACACACACACACACGCATGCACGCACGCGAGCGCGCATGCGCACACACAAACACACACACATGTGCACGCACGCACCCACGTGCGCGCAGCACACACACACACACACACACACATACACAGATAGACAGAGGCAGACAGACCGACAGACACACACACACACACAGACAGGTAGAGACAGACAGGAGAGATTCATATTATTTATAGCAAAGATAAAGAACAAAAAATATAGACGGGGGAGAAGGGGAGGGGGAGGGGAGGTTATAGGGGAGATGAAGAAACGAAATAGGTCTCCCGTGAAGGGAAGGTTACGAACTACCATTTTGGCAGATCACAAGTAATAAATCAGATATCCCAAACAAAACACATTATATTCATAGTCAACCAAATCACTACGTAAAAAAAATGATCAACTACAGACTTACTACACACTAAGGGAGTAAAATGCCTTACGCGAGTAATAGTAGTTCCGTTTGTGGCGTGTCCTAAGCATTGAACACAGGAAGCAATGAGATGGTGTTGATGGTATGCTTGTATATAATTGATAGCTATGTTTGTTCAATGTATGGTACAGAATACAATGTCAGCTTCCTTTTCCTCATCACTTTTAAGGAACAAAGAGAGAAGGGAGGGGGGGGGGGGGGGGGAGAGGCGAAAGTGTGTGTGTGTGTGTGTGTGTGTGTGTGTGTGTGTGTGTGTGTGTGTGTCTGTGTGTGTGAAAGAGAGAGAGAGAGAGAGAGAGAGAGAGAGAGAGAGGCAGACAGACAGACAGAGAAACAGAAAGAGTACGTGTATGCATGCATAAGTGTGTACTTTCGTAAGTGCGTGAATGTGTGTTAGTGTGTGTGTGTGTGTGTGTGTGTGTGTGTGTGTGTGTGTATGCGTGCGTGCGTGTGTGTGTGTGTGGCGCGCGCGCGCGCGCGCGCCTGTGTGTGTGTGTGTGTGTGTGTGTGTGTGTGTGTGTGTGTGTGGGGTGTGTGTGTGTGTGTGTGCCTTTACAGTTTCCTGTGTTCGTCGACTTTGCAGTCTTCTGCGTAGATCTCAACAGTCTTCCGTGCTCACTGTGCGTGATAGACCTTTACAATTTTCTGTGCGTGATAAACCTTTACAATTTTTCTGTGCGTAATAGACCTTTACAATTTTCTGTGCGTGATAAACCTTTACAATTTTTCTGTGCGTAATAGACCTTTACAATTTTCTGTGTGTAGAGACCTTTTGCGCCTTCTGTGTTTTAAGTGTGTGTGAGAGTCTTTCGTGCCTTCTGTTGGTTTAGGTAGATCTTTACAGTCGATACCCTTCCGTGTGTCTAGACCTTTACAATCTTTTGTGTGTGAAGACTTTAGCCATGCTCCTCCGTGCCTCGTGTGTGTTTACCTTTCAAGCCTTCTTGCCATCACTGCGTGTAGACCTTTACAGTCTTCCTGCTTTGTATGTGTTTGGACCTTTACAGTCTTCCTGCTTTCTGTGTGTATAGACCTTTACTGTCTTCCTGCTTTCTGTGTGTAGACCTTTACAATCTTCCTGCTTTCTCTGTGTGTAGACCTTTACAGTCTTCCTGATTTCTCCGTGTGTTGACCTTTACAGTCTTCCTGCTTTCTCTGTGTGTGGACCTTTACAATCTTTCCGCCTTCTCTGTGTGTAGACCTTTACAGTCTTCCTGCTTTCTGTGTGTAGACCTTTACAATCTTCCTGCCTTCTCTGTGTGTAAACCTTAACAGTCTTCCTGCTTTCTGTGTGTAGACCTTTACGATCTTCCTGCTTTCTCTGTGAGTAGACCTTTACAGTCTTCCTGCTTTCTGTGTGTAGACCTTTACAATCTTCCTGCTTTCTCTGTGAGTAGACCTTTACAGTCTTCCTGCTTTCTGTGTGTAAACCTTTATTATTTTCCTGCCTCCTGTGTGTCTAGACCTTTACAATGTTATGTGTGTGAAGACTTTTTCAATCTTCCGTGCCTGATGTGTGTGTGTTGACCTTTAAAGCTTTCTTCCTTCTGTGTGTGTAGACCTTTACAGTCTTCCTACCTTCTGTGTGTATAGATATTCACAGTCTTCCTCTCTCCTATGTCTACATCTTCACAGTCTTCCTCTCTCCTATGTCTACATCTCCACAGTCTTCTTCTCTCCTATGTCTACATCTTCACAGTCTTCCTCTCTCCTATGTCTACATCTTCACAGCTCTCTCCTATGTCTACATCTTCACAGTCTTCCTCTCTCCTATGTCTAGATCTTCACAGCTCTCTCCTATGTTTACATCTTCACAGTCTTCCTCTCTCCTATGTCTACATTTTCACAGTCTTCCTCTCTCCTATGTCTACATCTTCACAGCTCTCACCTATGTCTACATCTTCACAGTCTTCCTCTCTCTCCTATATCTACATCTTCACAGTCTTCCTCTCTCCTATGTCTACATCTTCACAGTCTTCCTCTCTCCTATGTCTACATCTTCACAGTCTTCCTCTCTCCTATGTCTACATCTTCACAGCTCTCACCTATGTCTACATCTTCACAGTCTTCCCCTCTCCTATGTCTACATCTTCACAGTCTTCCTCTCTCCTATGTCTAGATCTTTCCAGTCTTCCTCTCTCCTGTGTCTAGATCGTCACAGTCTTCCTCTCTCCTATGTCTAGATCTCCACAGTCTTCCTTTCTTCTGTGTGGGCAAGCCTTCAGAATGTACACTCCTGTAGTCTTTCGTGCTTTCTGTGTGTTGACCTTTTACAGTATTTTTTGTTTTGTTTTGTTTTTATTTTTACTCCTGAGCGTACACCTTTACAGTTGTCTCTGTAAGTGGACCTTTGCAGTCTTCCCAGTTTTCTATGCGCGTGCGCAGACCTTCATTATCAGCACTACCGGATGCAGGCTAGCTGTCATCAAGACTAATTCCTCGTCCCCTCTCGACATACATTACCCTGAAGAGATGTGGATGTGTGGTGTGTTGTGTGTGTGTGTGTGTGTGTGTGTGTGTGTGGTGTGTATGAATATAGTAGGGGGCGAGAGCCAATGGTCTTCATCTGGATCCGGTCGTGGGGGGTGAACAGTGCAAGATCTTGAGGTCAAGGCTGATCGTGGATGATGTATGTTGTTTGTCTCAGCTGACCGCCTTGCCAATAAGCAGCTGGGTCGCTCGTGACTTGCAGACCGATGCGGGAAGGGGTGGTCTGTCTCTTTGTCCTGCAACGGTGACACCTGGATGGATGGACGTCCGTTCTGATGGATTCGCTGCGCCCCTTTCTACGTGTGGCTGCACACTTAAAAGGTAATGCGCCAAGGCCTTGCCGTAAGGACTCCAGTTTTTATAGACTGGCGCAATTAGATTGTTCTGAAAATGTTTACTCTTGTCTGAAAGTTGATTCTCCTCATTTTCTTTCATATGGCCATACATGGCACAAGCCAGGTGGTTCCGAGCACACAGATTAAAATCAAAGGAATGGGGGCTATTTGGCGCCCTCGGAGCTGGCGCAAAGATAGTGCTACAGGTGAGTGCTAAGGCCTGAAATGTGATGTCAACTAAGGGGAAGGTCATGTCTTTGTTGAAGACTGTGATTTCATCGGTGAAAATCTCACCCCCCCCCCCCCCACCACCCACCCCAAAAAAAGGGGGAAATAATTGGTGGGGAGTTGTTCTTTCGATCAATTATCAGTCTAACATTGAATGCAGCTTCACATTCATGGTAGGCCTCAAAACGCTTGCGTGGATTATATATATAGTGTTTCTGTGCAGAATCCTAATTGTGGCGCATGGCCTGCGTACTTGTTTTCTGCAACGCTCGATTACGTCCCTTGGTTATCCTGCCTACAGATGATGGTTTGTAGAGATCACTCTCCACCTCCAGCCCTCGGCCGGAAGTGGGTCCCAAGACGCATATGTAATATACGCAGACACGGTCATGGTGTAAATTTTCCCATTGTCACAATCCTTCAGAGCACTTTTCTGCTGTGTTCTTTTTTTTTTTTTCTTTTTTTTTCCTCTCCAACTTAGCCACCAGCCAAAAAGGTCACATCATCATTAAATGTCATTTTCAATTCTCAGAAACAGCTTTAAGGTTATATGTTCCTTATCGAAACCTGCGATGTGTCCGGTTTCTGAACAATAGTATGGGGAACAACACCAGGCAACATCCACACGTCCTGACAGGGTGCAAAGTGCACCGCCAGCTTGACCAAGAATACCACCCTAGAGGGATCGTGTTATTTCAACATCCCCACCCCCTCAACCCCCCTCCCCAAACAACCACCACCACCAACCCACAATCACAATCTCCACCATCGGAACAAACACGCGCGCGCGCACAACACACACACACACACACACACGCACGCACGCACGCACGCACACACACACACACACACACACTTCAAGTAATCCCATCGAGAGAGAGAGAGAGAGAGAGAGAGAGAGAGAGAGAAGAGAGAGAGAGATAGACAGACAGACAGACAAACACAGACAGGCAGGCAGACAGTCAAGCAGGCAGGTAAGAGAGAGAGAGAGAGAGAGAGAGAGAGAGAGAGAGAAGAAGACAGACAGACAGACAGACAGACAGACAGGCAGGCAGACAGTCAAGCAGGCAGGTAAGAGAGAGAGAGAGAGAGACAGAGAGAGAGAGAGAGAGAGAGAGACAGAGACAGAGAGAGAGAGAGAGAGAAGAGGCGCGGATGGTGAAAAGTGTAAATTAAAAAGATACTGGAAGAAAGGTTAGCTAACGTCTATATCTATATATAGATCAAATAACATTTTCTATGTAAAGCTTATTAACTAATTTTGTATGCGAACTGGTTTTGCACATGTACTTCCATTTCAAGCACTAAATAACGACATGTTAATGTTTCTACGAGGCTGTTGGTTTGGTCAAGACGTTTAGCAGCAGCTGAGGTAACGCTGTCTTTCTACAAAACTAACAAACTGAGAGAGAGAGAGAGAGAGAGAGAGAGAGAGAGAGAGAGAGAAGAGAGCACATCAAGACGTTGTGAAATTCGTCCCCAGGTTAATTGAAAGGACATTTCACGAAAATTAATCGTGTGAAAAAGTGTTCCATTCACAGGTAACATGTTTTGTAGTAGTTGTTGTTGTTGTTCTTGCTGTTGTTATTGTTGTTGTTGTTGTTGTTTTTGTGTGTTTTTTCTTGCGCTTCCGTTACCACTGGATTTACACCGGTTTACAAACTTTTCACGTGGTTTTCACCTGCTTGCAAAAAGCGTCAAAAACGCGTTACTTAAAAAAAAAAACAAATTTTAAAAAGAAAAAAAAAAAAAAAAAGGGGAGGATGGGGGGGTGGGGGTGGGGGGTGGGGGGGGGGGGCGGGACATCTGTTTCCCGTCAAAAGCGTTCTTCCAAACGTGTGATTGATATCCTACAATAAAAACAGCTGTCCTCCCCCCCCCCCCCCCCCCCCCCCCCCCCCCCCCCCGCCCCACCCCTCCCCCGTTTGGCTTTTTCTTTCTAATTAACAGAAAAGGGATGAACAGCATGCGATTTATGTCTATCGTTCAATGTAATCTCGATTCATATTTATCGCCCAGTACGACTTGCTATAGGCCTAACCAAGAACAATCTAGACATTGCTTCCACGTTGGCAACACCAGGGATACTGTTAGACAAGGGCGTTAACCTGATTCAGACAAGGGTGTTAATTTGATTCAGACAAGGGCGTTAATTTGATTCAGACAAGGGCGTTAACTTGATTTCAGAGTCGTCAACACTCAGTTGTTTATTATTATTATTATAATCATTATTGTTGTTGTTGTTGTTATTCTAATTATTATTATTATTATCATTAGTAGTAGTAGTAGTACTCTCTTGCCAAACTGTTCCGAGTTTAAACGCTCGATATCAATCCTGTTTGGTGCTTGAGGAATTCTTCTTCTTCTGCGTACGCATGCTGATACTCCTGCGGACACTCCCTGTACAGACAGGCAAGGATTAATCCCATCTACCCAACAAAGGGGGTGGAGTTTTGTGTGTATGACCGGTTTTTTGTTTTTTGTTTTTGTTTTGTTTTTTTATCCCGCCATTAAGGCAGCCATACTCCAACTTCGGGGAAGCTTGAGGAATCAATCATGAAGGTTCAGTCGCTTAATTCTGTGTAGCCCTGGCCAGCGTTCATACCGTTTAGGCTGGCG
>CM065728.1:72505439-72525439 GCA_033310375.1 Conus canariensis | reverse complement strand
GACGATGCGCTTTCCACTATGGGATCGATCAGCTAGAATGTTACACACAGACGTGGTAGCGACCCTAAACAACGATAAGCCATACACTCACAAGATAAGACATACAAGCAGTTTGACTGTTCCGCCGAACGAGATCAACAAATTACAGGACAAAACACAACGCGTTTCGACTTCTTTGCTCTTCTTCCAGGCAAGATCAACAACATTTAGGACAATGAAACCGAACTAGCAATCACTTATTTCCTCAAAACAGGCGCAAAATGGATGTTGAATGAAAACGAGGCTGCTGACGTGTATCCTTTGTATTAATTCGTTTTTATTCAACGTCCATTTTGCACCCGATTTGAGGAGATAAATGACTGCTCGTTCTTCTTTTTCATTGTCCTGAATGCTGTTTGTCTTGCCTGAAGAAGACCAACGAGGTCGAAATGCGTCGTGTTTTGTCTTGGTAATTTGTCTCTTTCGGTAAGCGGAACAGTAAATTTTCGTTTGTGTCTGTTTCAATTTCCGCCTGTAGCCACCTCACTTAGAAACCATACACTGTCACTTCACTTAGAAACCATACACTGTCACCTCACTTAGAAACCATACACTGTCACCTCACTTAGAAACCATACACTGTCACCTCACTTAGAAACCATACACTGTCACCTCACTTAGAAACCGTACACTGTCACCTCACTTAGAAACCATACACAGTCACCTCACTTAGAAACCGTACACTCACAATTCAATACTGCCTGGCCAGCCTTGTGACTCTATAGATATACAATACAGGATGCAGTGCCACGGTTCATACTGCAGTTACAGAATTTACACAACACGCAAGACACTGTCACAATTTACACTAGTGTGTGACCCCAATGTTAAACATTACACAACACACTGTCACAAGTTACACTGTCTGACGTTCGACCCAAACGTTGTGCTATATACATAATACACTGTCACCATTTTACATTGTATGACGTTTGGCCCAAAAGTTGTGGAATCAACCATACACTGTCACGATTTACACTATCTGACGTTGGACCTAAAAGTTATACAGTAATACACAATACACTGTAAAAATTTACACTGTCTGACGACTGTGTATACATTACGCAATACATTTTCACAATTTTCAGTCTGATGTTTGACCCAAACGAAGTGCTATACACAATACACTGTCACAATGTACATTGTATGACGTTTGGCCCAAAAGGTGTAGAACACACAATTCACTGTCACAGTTTACACTGTATGACGTTTGGCCCAAAAGGTGTGGAATACACAATACTGTCACAGTTTACATTGTATGACTTTGGCCCAAAAGATGTGGAACACACAATACACTGTCACAGTTTACATTGTATGACGTTTGGCCCAAAAGGTATGGAATACACAATACACTGTCACAGTTTACATTGTATGACGTTTGGCTCTAAAGTTGTGCAATGCACAATACACTGTCACAATTTATATGGTCTTGACGTTTTGTGCTATAAGTTATGCAACAATACATGATAGACTGTCACAATTTACACTCTCTTACGTTTGATCTAAAAGTTATGCAATAACACGCATTACACTATCATAGTTTACACTGTTTGACAACAGTGTATACATTACACAATACACTGTCACAAGTTACACTGTCTGACGTTTGACCTAAACGTTGTGCTATACATAATACACTGTCACAATGTACATTGTCTGACGTTTTGGCCCAAAAGTCATGGAATACACAATTCACTGTCACCATTCATTCAGTCCGACGTTGGAACTAAAAGGTATGCAGTAATACATAATACACTGTAACAATTTATACTGACTGACGTTTACCCAAAAGTTATTAAATACACAGTATACTGTCATAATTTACACTGTCTGACCTCTGACCCACAAGTTATGCAATACACAGTCATATTTTACACTGTCTGACCTCTGACCCACAGTGATGCAATACACAGTATACAGTCATAATTCACACTGTCTGACCTTTAACCCAAAAGTTACGCAATACACAGTATACAGTCATAATTCACACTGTGACTGTCTGACCTTTGACCCAAAAGTTACGCAATACACAGTATAGTCATGATTTACACTCTCTGAGCTTGACCCGAGAGTTTTTCCAATACACAATCTATTATCACAATTAACACCGTCTGACCCGTGTTGTGACCCGTAAACAGCGCATGCAAATTACACTGCCACAATTTACATTAACGTCGACTTGTGCATGTTTGATTGGTGAATACAGTTATCTAAATAACTGAGTGGTCCGCACCTACACACACACACACACACACACACACACACACACACACACACACACGTGTGTGTACACTCGCCACACACACATACAATGACGATAATGGCACAACCAATGTTAGGCAGGTTACTCAAGTTCTGACCAACGCGTTGGGCTAACGCGTTGATCAGACATCTGCTTAAGTTCTGACCAGCGCGTTGGGCTAACGCGTAGATCAGACATCTGCTAAGTCGCAGCCACGAGGCCCTCTTCTTCGCATTAAATCACGCGCAGTGTGGTCTCAAAACTTAGCGGATGTGGCGTAGCGAATATGGACAAGCCCGCACGCAGTGACACTTCCTTGATGAAACTGAAACGGAGTTATCTAAATAGAACGTGACGTGTCATGTCATATCTCCAGAGTCCATCATACACCGTCTTTCGGTGTTGTTCCATTTTCATTTTCTGTACCCCACTTCACGTTCGTATGTTATTTGCCTTGTATATTTATGGTATTACATCATATTACATAATCTTATATCAAACGACATAATAACTTTCATCATATATTATATCATTACATGTACAAAAATCCCACATTCCTTACGGACAATTTTTAATTTCACACCAGAATATTTAAAGCGCAAGAAGCAAAGCTGTTCAAAAAAAAAAAAAAAAAAAAAAAAGACATGAGAGATGGCTGGCATCAATATATTTATATGTTTGTGTACCATAAGTTCTGAATTCTATATACTGGACCAAAATCAGCGAACAGTTTGAATATATTAAATTGCAGTTTAAAAAAACAAAACAAAACAAATTCACCATGACAGCGAGAGCTCTGCTGCCTGATGCCTAGAATGTGTTGCTCAGTATACATTATAAGCGCCAGTCCCTTTTCCCCTACCCCTGGTATCAACGGGTGGCTTTGTTCTGTCACGTCGTGTTTACACCTAGGACAAACTGAGATAGTTGGGGGGGAGGGGGGGGGGGGACAAAGATACATAGCACCTGGCCTTTTCTTCGGACAGCCCCCCTAGTTCTCCAGCCCTACCGCCCCCCCCCCCCCCCTTTTAGCCCTCCACCACCTCACCCCTCTTGCGTTCTTCCCTCCCTCCCTCCCTCCCTCCCCTGGTGCCAAAAAGATTTTCCGTGCAGGTGCAAAACGAGTCTTTGTCAGACTCACGGGTCTGCATGTCGCTCTGTCTGCACGAGTGCACGTGCAATCAATCGGCAGTGATCAGTTTCTGGCACAGTGCCAGAACAATTCAAAAGAATCACAGAGTTTGGTCGCTGGCTTTTTCTTTCGTTTTCTTCTCTTTCTCTCTTTTACTTACTTTCTTTCTTTCTTTCTTTTTTTTTCTTTTTTTCATCTTTCCTTTTTTATTCTTCTTATTTCTTTCCATTCCCCCCCCCCCCCCTTTTTTTTTTTCTTCTTGTTTTGACTTCACTGTTCGAACACACACACACACACACACACACACACGGAACTAACCCGGATGAACGTTTCTTTCGTAATATATCGGCCGGATGAACGTTTCTTTTGAAATATACCGGCCGGATGAATCTTTCTTTTGTAATATACTGGCCGGATGAATCTTTCTTTTGTAATATACTGGCCGGATGAATCTTTCTTTTGTAATATACCAGCCGGATGAACGTTTCTTTTGTAATATACCAGCCGATGAACGTTTCTTTTGAAATATACCGGCCGGATGAACGTTTCTTTTGAGATATACCGGCCGGATGAACGTTTCTTTTGTGATATATCGGCCGGATGAACGTTTCTTTTGTGATATATCGGCCGGATGAACGTTTCTTTTGTGATATATGCGCCGGATGAACGTTTCTTTTGAAATATACCGGCCGGATGAACGTTTCTTTTGTAATTTACCGGCCGGATGAACGTTTCTTTTTGTAATATACCGGCCGGATGAACGTTTCTTTTGAAATATACCGGCCGGATGAACGTTTCTTTTGAGATATATTGGCTGGATGAACGTTTCTTTTGAAATACCGGCCGGATGAACGTTTCTTTTGTAATATACCGGCCGGATGAACGTTTCTTTTGTAATATACCGGCCGGATGAACGTTTCTTTTGTGATATATTGGCCGGATGAACGTTTCTTTTGAAATATACTGGCCAGATGAACGTTTCTTTTGTAATATATCGGCCGGATGAACATTTCTTTTGTGATATATCGGCCGGATGAACGTTTCTTTTGAAATATACTGGCCGGATGAACGTTTCTTTTGTGATATATCGGCCGGATGAACATTTCTTTTGTGATATACCGGCCGGATGAACGTTTCTTTTGCAATATTCCGGAACACTTTGGCGCCCCCATTTCTCTCTAAAGACTCCGCCATCATCCGGCACCGTCTGGTGTTCGCTGATTGATGCAGGCCTGTTCTGATTATCATTGTGCGAACGACCGGCCCGTGCCAACACATTATGCATACAGTTCACGACAGTTATAAACATATCAACACCCATACATCATTTCTTTTATGGTCTATCTGATCGCTCGCTGACTGCGTATTCATTTCTACACACACTCAAAAGTGTGCATATGTAAACAGCCTGTCACATCGCGATAAACTGGAAGAATTTTAAAGAAGAAAAAAAAAGAGAAAGAAATGAAAGAAGGAAAAGGAGAAGACGAAGAAGAAAAAAAGAAACCAACGACGAAAGACGATAAAAAAAAATGAAGTCAAACAGAATTGAAAACGAATGGGATCGAATCCAATCTAAGCGGTAGTCATAAACATCTCTCTCTCTCTCTCCCCCCCCCCCCCCCCCCCCTCCGCCATCCTTCCTCCTACATTCGGCCTGCCTGGCATCCTGAATAATCATGCACCGGCTGTGCGAAAATCCCACAAGATAAGAACTGTCTAGCTTCACCAGAAACCACCGTCACCCCCACCACCACCCCCACCATCCCCACTCAACCAACCAACCAACCCACCCACCAACCCACTCCATGGCCGAGTTCATTGAGACCGACCGACAAACAGACAAAGGACAAGGCAAAAGACAGACACCAGTGATTCATAGGGGGAAAAAGAAAAACAACCCACCTCACCTTGAACGACGACGACTTGATCAAGCAGCAACGGAGGACAAAGGACAAAGACTTCGCCGGTTTGCTTCACCCAAGGCTTTAGACTTGACTCGACTAGCTCGGCAGTTGACGGTGACTGTCTCCGCAGCGAACAGCAACGGCAGCAACGTGGACAGAGAGACTGGCAGCGACGGGAGGAGACTGGTGACGGAATGGCCAAGCCAGACGGACGGGCACGGACTGCCTGTAACAAACGCGTCGTTCGTTGGTCGTCGACCGGCGGCGGCAGCGGCGTTCCGTGGAAAATCACTTGCTTCTTTTGCAGACAGCCGCGGATGCACCCAGGGAACAAAACAGTTGGCCGAGGATGGAAAATTTTTCACAGAGAGACACCACGCTCCGCGCGCGTACCGCGTGACGGGTTATAGTGCGCGGACCGTCGGGCAGGCGTGCGCACAGGGGCAGACAAAGGCTGGGGCAGGGTAGGGAGGGAGGGGTGTGCGTGTGTGTGTGTGTGTATGGTGTGTGTGTGTGTGCGCGCGCGCGCGCGCGCGCGCGCGGGGAGATTCGAGGCAGGCACGTGCTTGCTTGAGCGCTGCCTTCAAGCGGAGGGAGTGGTGGGTCGGTCCTCTCTCTGCCTGTTCGATGGTCGCACCGGCGGATCGTTTACTCAAAATGGCGCGTCACAGTTGTGCTTTGGTGTCATGCTTAACCTGCCCCCGTCTCACCCCCCGCCCCCTTTGCTCCCCTTGCCCCCTTCCCTTTTGTATTAAACGTTGTGCTGGGAAATTTAAACCCAAATTTTCAACAACAACAACAACAAAAAGGAAAGAAAAAGAACAAAGAAGAAAGAAAGAAAAGAACATTGTAGTCATGACGATGACCGTGTTCTGAAACGTCGCAGTTGAAAAGTCGCCCGTCTCATGAGTCACATTTTCTTTTTCTTTTTTTTTTTTTTTTAAATTTACTTCTTTTCGCGTGAACTACCTTGAGCGCATACCCCTTCCCTCCCCCTCCCTCCTCCCCACCAGTGCGACCTTGTGCTTGTGCTGTTCACGTTCCTCCTGGCCCAGTATGACCCGGTGCTCAATTTGACATGTACATCATGGACCAACAGGAGTTAGTGCTCATCTTGACATGTACATCATGGCCCAACAGGAGTTAGTGCTCATCTTGACATGTACATCATGGCCCAACAGGAGTTAGTGCTCATCTTGACATGTACATTGCGGACCAACAGGAGTTAGTGCTCATCTTGACATGTACATTGCGGACCAACAGGAGTTAGTGCTCATCTTGACATGTACATCATGGCCCAACAGGAGTTAGTGCTTATCTTGACATGTACATCATGGCCCAACAGGAGTTAGTGCTCATCTTGACATGTACATCATGGCCCAACAGGAGTTAGTGCTCATCTTGACATGTACATCATGGCCCAACAGGAGTTAGTGCTCATCTTGACATGTACATCACGGACGAACAGGAGTTAGTGCTCATCTTGACATGTACATCATGGAACAACAGGAGCTAGTGCTTATCTTGACATGTACATCATGGCCCAACAGGAGCTAGTGCTTATCTTGACATGTACATCATGGCCCAACACACACACACACACACACACACACACACACACACACACACACACACACACACACACATTCACACACTCACACACACTCGGGCGGGCGCGCGCGCACACACACACGCACACACACACACACACACACACACACACACACACACACACACACACATACAGAGAGAGAGAGAGAGAGAGAGAGACAGAGAGAGAGAGAGAGAGAGAGAGAGAGAGAGAGAGGAGAGAGAGAGAGAGAGAGAGAGGAAAAGGCCATTATAATGATTCATACTCTACTTATTGCTCTGTGTAGGTGCAGGATATCTTACACGGCTGTTCAGTTTCCCCCCTCTTCTATTGACCCTGTATGACATTTATTTACGTATGCCATGCATGCATATGTCTTTTGCGTGTGTGGAATCTCAGCGCACTTTCTTCGTTCTGTAAACTCTCGTGTTATCTGATTAAGATACTTGGGGAAAACACACACACACACACACACACACACACACACACACACACACACACACACACACACACACACACTAGTAATAATAATAATAATAGTAATAGCAATAGCAATAGTAATAATAATGATGTGATGGTGATGATCATGATGATGATCACGATCATGATTATGATGATAATGATAATAACAATAACAACAACAACAATAATAATGATGATGATGCTGATAACGATAATATGATGATGATGATGATGATGATGATGATGATGATGATGATGATGATACTACTACTACTACTACTACTAACAATGATAATAACAATAATAACTCATTGATTAGTTAAACATGATAATTTTTTTTCCGATCCAATTCCATATGAACCTGAATGACTAACATCCCTTAATATTCAGCTGACCTATTTATATAGTAAGCCAGCTCATAACACAATCACTGACAACTTATATGGTGAGCACTATGATTAATTAAAACCCAGTATAATTGATTACAGCGTTCAGTTCCACCTGGCCAGGCCTTGATAGAATTACTTCAGTTTGGGTAACACATGCGCACAGTTTGTGGCTGGACCAGTTTCCTTTAATGATGTGGGCGGCAGCTGTCTGTGTCCTCTGGCACTGGTCTCACTGTCTGTGTGACATTTGGCACTGGTCTCACTGTCTGTGTGACATTTGGCACTGGTTTCATTGTCTCTGTGTTCTTTGGCACTGGTCTCACTGTCTGTCTCTGTGTTCTTTGGCACTGGTCTCACTGTCTGTCTCTGTGTTCTTTGGCACTGGTCTCACTGTCTCTGTGTCCTTTGGCACTGGTCTCACTGTCTGTCTCTGTGTCCTTTGGCACTGGCCTCACTGTCTGTCTCTGTGTTCTTTGGCACTGGTCTCACTGTCTGTCTCTGTGTTCTTTGGCACTGGTCTCACTGTCTGTCTCTGTGTTCTTTGGCACTGGTCTCACTGTCTGTCTCTGTGTTCTTTGGCACTGGTCTCAATGTCTCTGTGTTCTTTGGCACTGGTCTCACTGTCTCTGTGTCCGTTGGCACTGGTCTCACTGTCTGTCTCTGTGTCCTTTGGCACTGGTCACACTGTCTCTGTGTCCTTTGGCACTGATCACACTGTCTGTGTGTCCTTTGACACTGGTTTCACTGTCTCTGTGTCCTTTAGCACTCGTCTCACTGTCTCTGTGTCCTTTGGCACTGGTCTCACTGTCTCTGTGTCCTTTGGCACTGGTCTCACTGTCTCTGTGTCCTTTGGCACTGGTCTCACTGTCTCTGTGTCCTTTGGCATTGGTCTCACTGTCTCTGTTCCTTTTGGCACTGGTCTCATTGTCTCTGTGTTCTTTGGCACTGGTCTCACTGTCTCTGTGTCCTTTGGCCCTGGTCTCACTGTCTGTCTCTGTGTCCTTTGGCACTGGTCTCACTGTCTCTGTGTTCTTTAGCACTCGTCTCAGTGTCTCTGTGTCCTTTGGCACTGGTCTCACTGTCTCTGTGTCCTTTTGCATTGGTCTCACTGTCTGTCTCTGTGTCCTTTGGCCCTGGTCTCACTGTCTCTGTGTCCTTTGGCACTGGTCTCACTGTCTGTCTCTGTGTCCTTTGGCACTGGTCTCACTGTCTCTGTGTTCTTTAGCACTCGTCTCACTGTCTCTGTATCCAGGAGAAAGTACTGGCCAACACCGACAGCAGTGGAAGCCAAGCTGTATGGCACCCTGGAGGAGCTGCGACGGACGGCAGCCTTCATCGAGGACACCGGGCTGCTCATCTAACGGGATGGCGAACGAGGAAGAAGAAGAAGAACTGTCTCTGTGTCCTTTGGCCCTGGTCTCAGTGTCTCTGTGGCCTTTGGCACTGGTCTCGCTGTCTCTGTCTTTTGGCACTGGTCTCACTGTCTCTGTGTCCTTTGGCACTGGTCTCACTATCTCTGTCTTTTGGCACTGGTCTCACTGTCTCTGTTCTTAGGCACTGGTCTCACTGTCTGTCTCTGTGTTCTTTGGCACTGGTCTCACTGTCTGTCTCCGTGTTCTTTGGCACTGGTCTC
The DNA here is from genome assembly GCA_033310375.1 of Conus canariensis. Classification (NCBI taxonomy): domain Eukaryota; kingdom Metazoa; phylum Mollusca; class Gastropoda; order Neogastropoda; family Conidae; genus Conus; species Conus canariensis. Next base: position 72,516,044 of record CM065728.1, on the reverse strand, counting down.
ACTGTCTGTCTCTGCGTTCTTTGGCGCTGGTCTCACTGTCTGTGTGTCCTTTGGCACTGGTCTCACTGTCTGTCTCTGTGTCCTTTGGCACTGGTCTCACTGTCTCTGTGTCCTTTGGCACTGGTCTCACTGTCTCTGTGTCCTTTGGCACTGGTCTCACAGTCTTTCTGTCCTTTGGCACTGGTCTCAATGTCTCTGTGTCCTTTGGCACTGGTTTCACTGTCTCTGTGTCCTTTAGCGCTGGTTTTACTGTCTCTGTGTCCTTTATCACTCGTCTCACTGTCTCTGTGTCCTTAGGCAATGGTCTCACTGTCTGTCTCTGTGTCCTTTGGCACTGGTCTCACTGTCTCTGTGTCCTTTAGCACTGGTCTCACTGTCTCTGTGTCTTTGGCACTGGTCTCACTGTCTCTGTGTCCTTTGGCACTGGTCTCACTGTCTCTGTGTCCTTTGGCACTGGTCTCACTGTCTCTGTGTCCTTTGGCACTGGTCTCACTGTCTAGAGCGGCGGGGGGGGGGGGGGGGGGGGGGATGAGAGGCAGAGTGAGGAGAAAGAAATGGTAGGGGGTGGGGGGATTCTCATCGTTAAAATGTTCATTTTGACACCATCAGATGCAGTCGTTTCTCCTTTTTTTTTCTCCAAAGAAATAAAACGGCGTAATCTGATGCAATCTCAGCTAGAGATTATCCTAACATTTGCCACCCAAACATCCTTCAGGAACACAAATACGATATCAGAATTCAAGTATGTTAACAAAACTTTCCTTCTTCTTTGTCTCGTCTTTTTTCCGCCTTGCTATTCAAGTGTCTTTTTGGCTTCAGATATTATTTGGGGGGGGGGGGGGGGGGGGGGGGGGAGTACAGGAACTGGTTTCAAAGTTGTTTTTGTTAAGAGCACCTGCTTTTATGTAAGACGTATTATTTTGGTTGAAAAAAAAAAAAGCCGAACAAAATGAGCAGTATTTTCACGCTTAAAGCATCAGTCAAGCGCACGCTTACACATGCTGGTGGAAAACACCAAGATGCCTAGTAGTTTCACTTCCGGCTCATCAACTTTTTATTTCCGCTGAGCACGGAAATCCTTGCGAAACGCCACTTTGCGTTCGTGTTCCTACGCATCATTTGCTACATGCGCCTGGGGAAATTACCAAAACCCCAGTCAGTTATTCGGTCAGGGCCGTTGGGAAGTAGCTATTACTTTGATTTCTTCCTGGTTAGTTAGTATCCACGAACCTACAAAAATGTTGGCCTTAAAAACTAACTCCGAGCGGCGGTAAAGCAAAGTTGCCGCCATGTCTGTTAACTCTTGCTGTGCTCACATGGAGCAAAGATCGTATAGCGTGTTCTCTCTCTCTCTCTCTCTCTCTCTCTCTCTCTCTCTCTCTTTGCGTCATACTAGAAATGTTCATCAAGTGTCATTTCACTGTATGTTGCAGTCCCTACTCAGGGCGAGGACTGGATGTAAAAAAACCAGGTCAGTGCTTATCTATTATCCTCGTAAATAAAGAACTTTGTCTTGTCTTGTCCTCTCTCTCTCTCTCTCTCTCTCTCTCTCTCTCTCTCTCTCTCTCTATCTGTCTGTCTGTCTGTCTGTCTCTCTGTCTATGGGTTTTGTGTGCGTGTGTGTGTTTTAAACCTTGCTGCATTACTCCTGTGCGTGAGGACATAAAGAAATGTTACAATCTTATTTGATTCTGTTAACCTTTGATTTGATACACACTGGGAATGAATATGTACTATTTGTTTGCAGGAAAGGAAGACGGAACTGTCATTGTTCTGTTACCCCCTCCCCCCTTGTCAAAAGACCTCTTTGGTAATGACAATAAAATATCAAAGTGTGGATGCGTTTCTGAGAGTGTTGTTCAAATTTCCTGACCAACACTGCAGGTGCCTGTATCTCTCGGGCCTGGTTGACGCCGGGATATATTATGAAAGGAAGCGTAGAGTACAGCCCTGTCATGTAGTCTCAGACCGAAATGGAAATCCGTAGCATCATCTTAATCATCCTCATTCTCATCGATCAGCATTAAAAAATGTCTCAAATTCTGTGGCCCTTCATGCCCTGCTCTCATGGTGACCTCAATTTCGATGTCCTCTCCACGTCTGTGGCCTTGGTTTGGTTCCGTCGGGGTCACCGGTATCGGCGAGTCCATGGGGGCTGTCGTTGGACGGACGTGGTGGCGCCCTCAGGGGAAGAGCTCACTCACGCCGGCTCCGCGACTAAGCAATTATTGTCGTCAGTAGGGGGCTTAGTAGGTGGTGTCTGCGTATGTTAGATCAGAACAGGCGCCACTGAACACCACCGAAGTGACTCGGCAGCAGTGCAGTGTCTCCTCCGATGGGTTGCCTCTTGACGACTTGACATTGACTGCTCCCTGTGGATTGCCGGTGCCGGGGCTGCGGCGGGGCCGACCGGGCTGTGGCTGTGGACGGGGTGTCGGAATGAGCGGCGTGGGTGCACTGCCTCTGAGGTGGCGCAGATTTGGGACAGCCTAAAAAAAAAAAAAAAAAAAAAAAAAAAAAAAAAATCAAAGTGTCAAATTTCATCTCTGTCTCTGTCTGTCTCTGTCTCTCCCTCTCTGTCTGTCTCTGTCTCTCTTTCTGTCTCTCCTGTCTGTCTGTCTGTCTGTCTGCCCCCCCCCCCCCCCCCCTCTCTCTCTCTCTCTCTATGTAGATCTTTTGAAACCAAACAGCCAATGGAGCCAAACGATAAGTGTGTTGAATTTACATCAGATTATCAAAACACCCACCAGAGTCACACCAACTTCAAAGACAATCATTGACCATATCTATGCATCAAATGAAAATAACATACTAGAAGCTTGTGTACCAGTCTTCTCTTCTAGTGATCGTTACCCAGTGTGTGTTACATGGTCTAAACATGGAGTGAAAATCCCCAAACCAGGCCACAAAACCATAACCTATCGTTGCTTCTCAAAATTTAATGAACAAAATTTTTTGCTTGATTTAATGAACTCAGAACTTAATACAGTATACAATATTACTGATCCAGATTCAGCGATTGACTTTTGGATCGAAATTTTTTTTACAGAAGTCTATAACAGACATGCTCCGTTAAAAACAATCAGACTAAAGCATATTCCCAAACCACCGTGGTACACGAAAGAACTACAGGAGGCATGCTACCTTAGAGACCTTCTGAAAGAACATGGCTATGAAGAAGAATCAAGATCACTAAGAAATGCAATAAACTCTCAGAAGCGCAGGGAAAAAACAAAATACTATCGCGAGTTATTAACTTCCAAACAAAATCCAAAACTGGTTTGGCAAGCAATAAACCAGCTTAACAATAACAGTTCTTCAAAATCAACTGTTATAAAAGGTATTTCTGCTGAACAACTTAACACTCACTTCTCTACCATTCCAGATACAGTTGTTACTACTGATCATTCAAGCTCTAATGAACTTAAAGAACTCCATCAATTTTGTCACGACAAAAAAATCACGTCTGAACTACACATTCCCCTCATAACTGTGCACGAGGTGTACCAGTACCCACTTCATCTCAAACAGTCAGGAACACGTGGACTAGATGGCATAGATGGCAAAATTCTGAAACTCTCGGCGCCAGTTATAACTGACACGTTAACGTATATCTTTAATTTGTGCATAGATAAAAGCTATTTTCCTAATGCGTTCAAAAAAGCAAAAGTTATACCCATTCATAAATCTGGTTATAATACTGATCCTTCAAACTACAGACCAGTATCAATCTTATCTATCCTTTCCAAACCTCTAGAAAAGCATTTAAATAAACACATCCTTCATTACTTCAACAAGTACGATTTGCTCCATCCCGGACAGTCTGGTTTCAGACAGAAACATTCCTGCCATTCTGCATTAATCAATCTTGTAGATGTGTGGCTTAATAATATTAATAACGACAGATATTGTGGTGTCTTATTCGTTGATTTTAAAAAAGTATTCGATGTCATTGACCACAATCTCCTTATTCGAAAACTGGAGGTATACGGTCTTTCAAAATCCGCCCTTATCCTTCTAAAATCATACATCACAAAAAGACAACAATGCGTCTTATCGGGGACGACTGTCTCTTCTATAACAACTCTTAAGTATGGCGTTCCACAAGGCTCCATTTTAGGCCCGCTACTCTTCTCAATCTACATTAATGACCTACCCCTACATGTGAGATCTACATGCGACCGCTTTGCAGATGACACCACAATTCACACCAGCCATAATGATCCTTCCAGTCTTTCAAAACATTTGCAAGAGAGTACCAACGACCTTGTAAAATGGACCGAACTAAATCACATGTCACTTAACCCTCAAAAAACAAAACTGATGTACATTACAACTAGGCAAAAAAGACAAAATCTCACCAATGATTTCCCTCCTATACACCTCAATAATGTACTTGTGGAACAAGTCACTCATCATAAAGTATTAGGACTAATAATTGACAATAGCCTCAGCTGGAATCCCCACATAACTTTACTCTGCAAAAGGCTTTCCCAGAAAGTCTATCAGCTCACCAAAATCAAACACTTTCTTGACCTTCATTCACGAAAACTTTTTTTCCATGCTCATATTCAGTCTTATGTTGATTATGCATCGACTATATGGGATTCTGCAAGTGCAAACACACTAAAACCATTGTTCAGCCTACATAAACGAGCGCTCAAATTAATCCTTCTGAAGAAAACAAGCCTCGAAAGCTCTGATTATAAACATCTTCACATTCTTCCATTCAGCCAGAGACTCAAATACAACAAAGGGCTAATGATGCACAAGATTCTGACCGGGAATGCTCCAACAACTTTAATGAGACGATTCTCAAAAGTCTCGTCGAGAAACTCCCACAAACTCCATATCCCAATCCCCAGAATTGACCTATTTAAATCAAGTCTAACGTACTCGGGAACCTCTTTGTGGAACTCCCTTCCAGAATCCATCAAACAAATCCATTGTACCACAACTTTCAAAAACACTTACCTTACCCACCTGCTGCGGAAAAAAAAACAAAAAAAAAAAACCCAAAATACAACAACCCATAAGTAATACCAACAAGTAATCTCAAAAGCATAAATCATCCCATTTTTATGTACTTAACCAATTTGTTTTTTCTATTTTTTTTTCTTTTTTTTTTGTCATGTATCAAGTATTTTGATATATATATATATATATATATATATATTGTGTGTGTGTGTGTGTGTGTGTGTGTGTGTGTGTGTGTGTGTGTGTGTGTGTGTATAACCAATGTGTGTGTGTATGTATGTAGTATGTTTGTATGTATGTGTGTGTATGTGTGCATATATATATATATATATATATATATATATATATTGTGTGTGTGTGTGTGTGTGTGTGTGTGTGTGTGTGTGTGTGTGTGTGTGTGTGTGTATCCACACGCGCGCGCACCTGTATATGTATGTGTGTGTGTGTGTGTGTGTGTGTGTGTGTATGTATATATATATATGTGTGTGTGTGTGTGTGTGTGTGTGTGTGTGTGTGTGTGTGTGTGTATGTGTGTGTGTGTGTGTGTGGATATATATATGTGTGCATATGGATATAATCTTGTGAAAAATGATTATATGTTGTGCCCTTTTTTACTCTCTCTCTCTCTCTCTCTCTCTCTCTCTCTCTCTCTCTCTCTCTCTCTCTCTCTCTCTCTCTGTCTGTGTGTGCGTGCGTGTGTATGTTCCGAATTCCGTACATATTTTGTCATATTCATTTTACTGTCTGATTTTATACATGCTAATTATTGTACGTTTTAGTACATTTCCATTTCAAATCATTGCATTTCATGCTGTTCCCCCTCTCCCTTCCATCCTCTCTCTCTCTCTCTCTCTCTCTCTCTCTCTCTCTCTCTCTCTCTCTCTCTCTCTTCCTTTTTTTTTTGTTTTTGTTTTTTGCTTCCCCCCCCCCCCTCCCCAATTTCATCCCACTTTGCTTAATACCTTCTACGTATTTTCATGCCTTACGAAAAATGATTACATGTTGTGCTTCTTTTCTCTCTCTCTCTCTCTCTCCTCTCTCTCTCTCTCTCTCTCTCTCTCTTCTTCTTTATGCGTGCGAGCGTGCGTGTATGTGTGTGTTCAAAAATATGTACGTATTTTGTCATATTCACTTCACTGTCTGTTTTCATACAAGCCAATCTTGTACGTTGTAGTACATAATTTACATATGTTCCCCAGCCCACCTCACTCCCTACCCCCACTCTCTCCTTCCTCTTCATTATTGTTATTCTCATTTTTATTTTTATTTTATTTTATTATTATTATTTCTTTTCTGTTTATTCTTCTTCTTCTTTTTGTTTTTTTTGTTTTTTTGTTTTCATTTCTCTTCTATTTTCATTTGCTGTTCCTCTATGATTACATGACCGCTTTGCTTGCTTCTTTGCTTTCTTACATTAATTGATTTCACTGCATGTTGTAGTCCCTACTCAGGGCGAGGACTGGATGTAAAAAAGCACGTCAGTGCTTATCTATTATCCTCGTAAATAAAGAATTTTGTCTTGTCTTGTCTTGTCTTGCCTTTCTCTCTCTCTCTCTCTCTCTCTCTCTCTCTCTCTCTCTCTCTCTCTCTCTCTCTCCTAGATCCTACCATAAATATATAATTTACAGAAGTTACAAAAACTTCAATCCAGATCTCTTTTTGTTCGATCTAATTAACACAAACTTTTCAGAAGTATATCAGCATAGGGATCCTGACGGAGCTCTGAATACATGGTATGATGCATTTCTTGCGGTATTCAATAAGCATGCTCCATGCAAAAAGAAAAGAGTAAAACTCACAGAAAAACCTCCATGGTTAAATGAAGAAATTAACGCAGCTAGAAATAACCGTGAATATTTACTTCAGCAAACAGGAAATGATGAAAACTTCAAGAAACAGCGGAATAAAGTAAACTCAATGAAAAGAGCTGCTGAAAAGAAATACTTTAACGAATTAATCGCTTCTAAATCTAACACTAAATCTATATGGAAAGCAGTAAATCAACTATCAGGAAAAAACAAAGCATCTTCAAACACTCCATCTACAAACCTATCAAACGACGAATTGAACCATCACTTCTCAACAGTTTCTGATTCGATTGTCAAGGAAGACTACACTCATCAGAATGACTTGCTGTTACTTAAAGATTTTTGTGCGTTGAAAAATGTAAAATCTTTTCTTAAGTTTAAATTCATGAAGTATACCATGAATTATGTTCCTTAAGTCAGTCTAAATCTCGCGGATTGGATGATTTGGACAATCGAATACTTAAAACGGCAGCACCAATCATTGCGGAACATTTAACCTATATTTATAATTTGTGTATTGAAAAATATCATTTTCCTCAAGCTTTTAAGGATGCCAAGGTAATTCCTCTCTTTAAATCTGGTGACCCAAATGATGCTTCAAACTACAGGCCCATATCAATTTTATCTGTTCTGTCAAAACCGTTAGAAAAGCATTTAAAGAAAATGATTCAGTCCCATTTTGATGAATATAATTTGTTTCATCCAAACCAAAGTGGTTTCAAAAATCATTCTTGTCACACTGCACTCTCAAACCTAGTAGAACAATGGCACATAAATATTAATAACGACCTTGTTACTGGGGCAGTATTTGTTGACTTTGCTAAGGCATTTGATACCATTGACCACAATCTCCTTATAAAAAAACTGGAATTATATTGTTTATCACAAGATGCAATAAATCTGATTTCATCCTTTCTAACCAACAGACAACAATTAGTTTTCCAGGATTGTAAAATATCATCTTTTCAACCTGTAAACTATGGTGTCCCCAAGGTTCAGTCCTAGGACCAGTTTTATTTTCTGTCTATATAAACGATCTTCCGTTAAACGTCTCATCTGACTGTGAACTATTTGCAGATGATAGTACAATGCATAACAAAAACAAAAACACAGACTCAGTGCTTGCAGATATACAAAACGACCTTATAAAACTGGAAACATGGAGTAAACTAAATCATATGGCTCTACATCCTAAGAAATCTAAGTTAATGATAATTACCACTAGACAAAAACGCCAAAACTTCAAAACTGACTTAAGCAAAATAAAAATAAACGACAGTGTTATAGAAGAGGTTAACTGTCACAAACTGCTTGGTCTAACAATTGACAACAATCTTTCCTGGTCAGTACACATTTCTGCACTCACGCGTAAACTTTCTAAGAAATTATTTCAGTTTAACAGAATAAAACACTTTCTCGATCAACACACTAGAAAATTATTTTTCCATGCATATTTACAACCAGATTTCGACTATGCATCTACAATATGGGATATGGCTAGTAAAAACTGTCTTAAACCCTTAGAAAGCATTTACAGGCGTTCTATCAAACTTATACTTCTAAAATCATCTTCCCTACTAATTCATGACTACAAAACATTACATATTCTTCCGTTTCAATTGAGATGTCAATTCAATAAAGCAGTATTTTTCTACAAAATAGTTAATGGACTTGCTCCATCATATCTCTACGAAAAACTCCAAAAGACTAAACTACGAGACAAAGAGAGAATACAACTTCCCCGTCCTAGAACTGATCTGTATATGACTTCTCTTATATATTCAGGCGGTAAACAATGGAACGAAATTCCTGATGGCATTAAAACAAAGAATTCCTTGGCATCATTCAAAAGCTGCTACCAAGATTACTTATTTAAGCTATTATAATAATAATTCCATTTGCTTATTGTTCATGTAAATGACATATATCTGCAATGTATTCAGTTACCCAGATGATGACCCCTCTCTCTCTCTCTCATCTCTCTTTCTCTTTCTCTCTCTCTCTCTCCCTCTTTCTATGTCTCTGTCTCTGTCTCTCTCTCTCTCTCTCTTTCAGTTGTACTTATATGTACAAGTAGGTAAGTGTACATGTATACGTGTATGTATATATATATATATATAGATATAGATATTATGTCTTTATTTATATAATGTACTCTGCCCCCTTTGTTTTATTTTGTTTATTGCATCCCGATCCTTTCTTTATTAATATTATTTATTGTATTGTCATAGCTGATATTATTGTTATTATTGTTACTCTTACTGCTCTTTCTTGGCCTTTGTTTAATTTGTGATGTGGTTTGCTTTGTTTTTGAGGACCTGATGAAAAAAAGTATGGAAATGCTTATTCAGTTATCCTCATTAAAGATTTCAGATTTCTCTCTCTCTCTCTCTCTCTCTCTCTCTCTCTCTCTCTCTCTCTCTCTCTCTCTCTCTCTCTCTCTTTCTCTCTCTCTCTTCGTGTTCATGCTTTGAAAATTAACATAGCTAGAGTTACAATTCTCTTTTCATTTTGCAGGAAAAGAAGCAATGACACTTGATGAACATTTCTAGTATGAGGCAAAATGTATTTACCTCTTACATCTTTATAGGATGGACAAGCAATCAAAAAATGTATTTCGTCCTCGATTTGATTACAGAATGGACAGTTTTTGGAGTTTAGTGTATATCTTTGATGGACATTCAAATCACTAATACCAAATCGAAATCTCACGAATCCTTTGCAAAATTTAGGAATTGTAATATCAGTGAAATACTTATCAGGCTGCCATACGGTTCTGAAGGAACGATATGTTGAATATCTGTCACTAATAAGTATTTTACTATCCCAATTTTGTCTATAACAGTAACCAAACATAAGAAAAGCCATAAGTATCCAAACAATGTTTAATCGAAGATACCCAATTTGTTTGTACACTCCGATTTCTAGTACATTCAAATAATTTTGATTTTTCCATTTCATATGCTTGTTTTGGTAGTCTAGTGAGTGACAGCTTTTGCAGTTTGAACCAGTAGCGCATTGATTTTATTGCACCATCTACAAACAAAGGATACCTTCCTAGCTCACCGTATACCATTGTATTTGGGGTATTCGGGCGTACATCTAAAAAGCGTTTGCATGCAAACAAGTGAGGTAATTCAGTCACATGTAGATGAGACTGTCCCAGACTTCTGCTGCATATAAAAGCATAAGTTTAACTTGCGCATCAAAAAAAGTTTTTAAAAAAAACAACAAAAACCAGACTTCTATCCATTGTTCCCAATCTCCACATTGTTTTCATAATTTATGTTCATTTTCAAACCACGAAAACGAAGAGAGGAACTGTTATCACTTAACACACAAATGACAGAGTAATTTCAGGAAGAACATTTTGTTACGCAAGTATTTTCTTTCATAATTTTCAGTATATGCGCCGAGCGCGTGTGTGTTCTACTTTTGTTCTTGACCTCATTGCAAATAGGTCGGTGGCCTTTGCAATCAAACTATTTGAGTTGAGTTGAGTTTCTCTCTGTCTCTGTCTGTCTGTCTGTTTTAATTTCTCATTTTCTGAGAAAATAAAGTATTCATATCATATCATATACTAGTAGTAGTAGTAGTAGTAGTAGTAGTAGCACAGATTAAGTATACACAGATAGTTCACTGCCTTCTTTCCCTTACTATCTTGTTACAAGCCAAAATTTCGATTACTTCCCTTTGCTCTGGGTGGTCAAAGTATTCAGGTTTAGTAATTGCTGTTGCATTCAAAGTTGCATATTTCAGGTTTGAAACACACTGACACATATTCACATACAACTCATACACATGCATGCATGTACATAAA
>CM065728.1:72452939-72500439 GCA_033310375.1 Conus canariensis | reverse complement strand
CCTGAGACCCAATTCACGGAGGACCTTTCAGAATCTATTTTTCAACCAGATTAAATTTCAAATTTGCCTGTAAAGATCTAGCCAGCAAGGCGAAGCATGTTGTTTTGTGCATATAATGAAAAAGCTATCAAGTTTGGGAAATCAATTATTTGAAGTATCTATATATATGAAAACTGTTTGACTCTAAAATCCAACACCTTGTGGAATCTCCATAAAACTGCAGTCGTTATGAGAAAGTTCATTCACAGTTTGCCCCAAAGAGGTTTCTCGGGCTTTCAGTGCGAATCTCCAACGATTTGCAGTTAGATTTCTTCAGTACTGATTGAAAATTATTGTTATTGACCTGGATGCTGGGGGAAAACTGAACTAGGCTAAGAGATTGAGTGTTGAATTTAATGGATTAAGTTTTGGATATGTCTAGTTCAGTCAGGGTGTGGGATATGGACTGACTTTCATCGGAATGTTACGTACCACACTGATTAATAGCACATATCAACTATGGAATTCCTACATGAATAATAATGCCAGCCTTGGTCTGTATCGGCTATAAACACCAGAGCGGAAAGTAAGATTTTCAAAAACGTATCAGAAAACAAGTAAGAGTAGAAAGAAAAAACAAACAAACAAACAAACAAACAAAAAACATACAGGAAAATTTTACAATGCAAAATTCAAAACGTCAGCCGGCAAACAGCAGATGAACTATTTGACGGCGTGAGGAGGAAAAACAACTGCTTCATTCTTGAATTACCTCCAATATTTGGGATTGAGAAATAAATCAAGGATGGGCAATAACGTAAGAACAAGAAATGGTTTGAAATGAAAAAAAAAAAAAAAAAAAAACTTCATGTCGACGAATGCTGCGGATTTAGTGCTAAACCGGGGTGAGTTAGTAGAAATGACGCAAGGCGGGGGAGGAGGTGGCTGAGTGGACAGAAGGGGAGGCCAGGAGGATGAGGGGAGGTGTGTACAAGGGCTTCGAACTTTCACCATCAACACCATGGCCTCGTCTGCCCCCAGAAGACACTTTCCTTAAGGAGGGGAGGAGAGGGGTGGCAATGAATGAACGTGACGTCGTTACGCAATGATGGTCCCTGCTCACCATTCAGACCGTGCGAGGCACAACGGAGAGCACATCTGAAACAGTCTGATCCCACACTCACAAGACATTAGGTCAGATTTGAAACAGTCTGATCCCACACTGACAAGACATTGGGTCAGATTTGAAACACTCTGACCCCACACTGACAAGACATTGGATCAGATCTGAAACAGTCTGACCCCACAATGACAAAGAACGTGTGTCAGATTTGAAACATTCTGACCCCACAATAACAAAGAACGTGTGTCAGATTTGAAACAGTCTGACCTCACAATGACAAGAACGTGTGTCAGATTTGAAACAGTCTGACCTCACAATGACAAGAACGTGTGTCAGATTTGAAACAGTCTGTCCCCACAATAAGGACGTGTGTCAGATTTGATTCAGTCTGACCACACAATGACAAGAAGGTCAGTTAGTTGTCTCAGATTTGAGAACAGTCTGATCCCACAATGACAAGAACATGTGTCAGATTTGAAACAGTCTGACCTCACAATGACAAGAATGTGTGTCAGATTTGAACAGTCTGACCCCACAATGACAAGAATGTGTGTCAGATTTGAAACAGTCTGACCCCACAATGACAGGAACGTGTGTCAGATTTGAAACAGTCTGACCCCACAATGACAAGAATGTGTGTCAGATTTGAAACAATCTGACCCCACAGTGACAAAGAATGTGTGTCAGATTTGAAACAGTCTGACCCCACAATGACAAGAACATGTGTCAGATTTGAAACAGTCTGACCCCACGGTGACAAAGAATGTGTGTCAGATTTGAAACAGTCTGACCCCACAATGACAAGAACGTGTGTCAGATTTGAAACAGTCTGACCCCACAATGACAAGACCGTGTGTCAGATTTGAAACAGTCTGATCCCACAATGACAAGAACGTGTGTCAGATTTGAAACAGTCTGACCTCACAATGAGAAAAAAAAACGTGTGTCAGATTTGAAACAGTCTGATCCAACAATGACAAGACCGTGTGTCAGATTTGAAACAGTATGATCACACAATGACAAGGACGTGTGTCAGATTTGAAACAGTCTGACCTCACAATGACAAGGACGTGTGTCAGATTTGAAAAAGTCTGACCACACAATGACAAAGAACGTGTGTCAGATTTGAAACAGTCTGATCCTACACTGACAAGAACGTGTGTCAGAGATGAAACAAGGGAGCAGTGGTTTAGACAGTCTCACCCCACACTGACGTTAAAAGGCCGGACTGGCTGCACACCAAAAATGAATGCGCCAAGGCCTTGCTTGAGGAGTCGAGTATTTATAGACTGGCGCAATGAGATTGTTTTGAGAATTTTTATTGTGACGGAAAGTTGATTCTCCTCATTTTCTTTCCTATGGCCATCAAGGTACAAGCCAGGTGGTTCCAAGCAGAAAGAATTAAAATCAAAGGAATGGGACTATTTGGGCACTTCCAGCTGGTGCAAAGGTAGGGTCACGGGTGAGTGCAAAGGCCTGAAATGTGACGTCAAGTAAGGGGAACGTCATGTATTTGGAGACTGTTTGTGATTTCATCGGTGAAAACTCCCCCCAAACAAGGGAAATAATTGGTGGGGAGCTGTTCTTTTCATCAATTATCAGCTAAACATTAAATACTGGCTCAAATTTATGGTAGACCTCACTCAAAACAGGAACAGACTGCAAAGTGCAAAGTGGAGAGAGAGAGAGGAGAGAGAGAGAGAGAGAGAGAGAGAGAGGAGAGAGAGAGAGAGAGAGAGAGAGAGAGAGAGAGAGAATAACTGATAATGGGCAGGTGAAGGAAACACAGTAGCATTCACAGGAAGCCAGCCAGGCAGGCTCTGCTTTGTTGGGTATGCCGAATTCCCGTTGTCTGCCGGAATTCTGTCAGCGCCGAGTCGTCGTCGGCTGTACGTTTGTCTTTGGACCCATCACATCCCTGGCACCGACATCTGTTCTTGATGATGGAACTGATGCCCCTCTGTGTGTGTGTGTGTGTGTGTGTGTGTGTGTGTGTGTGTGTGTGTGCGTGCGTGCGTGCGTGCGTGCGTGCGTGCGTGCGTGCGTGCGTTGTGTGTGTGTGTGTGTGTGTGTGTGTGTGTGTGTGTGTGTGTGTGTGTGTGTGTGTGTGTGTGTGTGTGTGTGTGTGTGTGTGTGTGTGTGTGTGTGTGTGTGTGTGTGTGACACCTCCAAAGCAGCGTTGTTATTGTTCAGAGCTGTTTTGCCCGGTCTAATAGACTGTTGTTATCAGCCATTAACAACTGGTTCAGGCATGGGCCGCTGACTCGGCAAGAAGTTCCAGACATCTTAGTCATAGATAGATGCCAGACTCAGGAATCAGCTGCCACTTTCCTGGCAAAACTGAACAGTTTTTATTTTGTTTGTTTGTTTGTTTGTTGTGTTGTTGGCCAAAGCCAGGAATCAGATGCCATTTTCTTGGTGCAAGTGGTGTGTGTTTGTTTGTTTGTTTGGCGTTGTCTAGTTTTTATCTTCTCAAGCCAGACACTACGGGGCTCGTCGTCTGGTATGTGTGCCCCCAGTGAGGCAAAGCCAAGGTCACTCTAGATATTTATGAAGGGGAGGAAATCGTGCATGCGTCCGCTTTTGCTTACACAGATGACCGAATTCTGTTAAGGGAGGTGGTGGTGGTGGTGGTGGTATATTCCATCTTCTAATTTTGATTTGAGATTACTTAAACGGAAATACGCCGCTTCTCTCGATTGTCACCCGTATCTTGTGCAGTTTTGATGTAGCCTACACCATTTGCATTCGATTTCTTACATCTTTTAGATCAGTCTAAAGTTTGCTTCAGCTAATTTTTGTATTGGATTAATTCTTTGACTGTTGACTTTGACCATTGCTTTCGTGCCATCTTCTGCGAAAAAAAAAATCAAAGTATGAATTTGTACCCTTTTGAACTGCAAGCAGAAGGTTTACCATATTAATAACTGCTGCATATCTTAATAAACTGTTGTATCCTTTTTTTTAACTGAATCAAAAAAATCTAACGTTTTACAGTGATGAGATTTCAAATTATTTTGAAAATGTATGATTCATGTTCCGTCATTTTCACTTTTTTTTCATGATTGCTGTTTAGCTTACAAATCAGTTTGTACATTACAGTTATTATTAGTTAACTTCTCGACAAGTTGAAGAATACGACAAACATTCCTAAGCATCCATTCAATTCTATTTAAGAAAATATGATTTAGATTAATTTCATTGGAGGTTCAACCAAACTTTGCTGGTTTTCTTGATTTATCTTTAATGAAAAACACTCTAGTTGCAAAGCGAGAGGACTGCAGGCGGAAATCTAAACAAATTTTAAATAAATGTTAGCGAACCGCCCAGAGAACGTGAACAATTTCGTCTTGTGACTCGTTTGTCCACGTTCTCTGGGCGGTTCGCTAACATTTATTTAAGATTTGGAAAAACACTCTGTTTAACTGAAACGTGTCATTCCAAAACAAAGTTTGGTCCCCCTAAACTAGGCAGACAATTTGGTCGTAATTTTTGTATGTTTCGTATATTTCTTTTCCTTGCGTATTAATTTTAAACAAAGCACATATACCACCTCTGAAATTCTTCCGATGGATTTGACAAAAGTGTCCGGAGATACACAATTTTGGGCAGAATTTTAAAAAATCTTATTCCTAAGAGGGGGTTGGTATTCTTTTACCCCATCTCCTGCACAGCTTTCATATTCCTGTGACCTTTTCAGCATAGTTTATCTGTTACAGTCAAGAAGATCTACAGTGAACCGTAATTGTTCCTGATATTTGAATTTGTTGGGGAAGGAAGAGGGAGTGAGAGGCTAGGAGAGAGGCTGAGGGTGGAGGGAGGGGATTCCATTCTATTTTGAAACGCGGAATATATTTTTGTTGACTTTCTTTTTCGTCCTAAGCAGTTCGCGGATATTTCTAAAAATTCAAATTACGTGATGAAATCCTATTAAATGTATCTAAAATATTCATTGCTTCTTCAAAGGCTCTATGAATAGAATTTTGGGGGGTTTCTGTGTCATCAGTGAATTGTACAATTTTGTTTTCGGCATTGATATTAATTGCCCTAATAGTGTTTTTTTTCTGTCTGATCATATGTACGAAAATTTCAGCACATGAAATGAAAAGGTAAGGTGGGATTTCTCTGCCGGCAACCCTGTCTGATCTTAAATCTATCAGATGTTTGCCCATATACAATAACAGTGACTTTAATGTAATTAGAGACAGTTTTAATACAGCTGCATGTACTATTTCCAAACTTCAAAGATCCTAATTACGTTCATTGTAAAATCCAAGTCAATTGCATCAAGCACTTTTTCAGAATCAACACACAACAATAGTCCCACAAGATTTTCTTTGTTTCTATAGAATATCAAGTAACATATTAATCTAATATGATCTCTTATATACCCCTCTGGTACAAATACAGTTTTGTCTTCATGGATTAAACTTGGAAGCACTGTTTTATTCTAGGTGCTGTGAACGAATCTTGTACAGAATATTCAGTAGAGTAACAGGTCTCCAATTTTCAACATATTCTTTGGGTTTGTTTTCTTTTGGCTTCGTTGTAACAGCAGGAAGTCGCTGGAATTTGGTGTCCATCAGCTAACTTGGATTGTGGCCACCATCAACACATATTGTGGCCATCAGCTAACTTGCATTGTGACTATCAGCTACATGTATTGTGACTATCAGCTACATGTATTGTGACTATCAGCTACATGTATTGTGGCCATCAGCTACATACATTGTGGCCATCAGCTAACTCGCATTGTGACTATCAGCTACATGTATTGTGACTATCAGCTACATGTATTGTGACTATCAGCTACATGTATTGTGGCCATCAGCTACATACATTGTGGCCATCAGCTAACTCGCATTGTGACTATCAGCTACATGTATTGTGACTATCAGCTACATGTATTGTGGCCATCAGCTACATACACTGTGGCCATCAGCTACATGTTTTGTGGCCATCAGCTGACTTGTATTGTGGCCATCAGCTACATGTATTGTGACCATCAGCTGACTTGTATTGTGGCCATCAGCTACATGTATTGTGACCATCAGCTGACTTGTATTGTGGCCATCAGCTACATTATTGTGGCCATCAGCTGACTTGTATTGTGTCCATCAGCTACATGTATTCTGGCCATCAGCTACATGTATTGTGGCCATCAGCTGACTTGTATTGTGGCCATCAGCTACATGTATTGTGACCATCAGCTGACTTGTATTGTGGCCATCAGCTACATGTATTGTGACCATCAGCTGACTTGTATTGTGGCCATCAGCTACATTATTGTGGCCATCAGCTGACTTGTATTGTGTCCATCAGCTACATGTATTCTGGCCATCAGCTACACGTATTGTGGCCATCAGCTGACTTGTATTGTGGCCATCAGCTACATGTATTGTGGCCATCATCAACACGTATTGTGGCCATCATCAACACATATTGTGACCATCAGCTACATGTATTGTGGCCATCAGCTACATGTATTGTGGCCATCAGCTACATGTATTGTGGCCATCAGCTACATGTATTGTGGCCACCAGCTATATGTATTGTGACCATCAGCTACATGTATTGTGACTATCAGCTACATGTATTGTGGCTGTCACACTGTCACTCTTGCACACACGCATTCATGACAGTATTTACTCCATATGCACACGCAATCCCTCCAGTCAACCAAAAGGCGCACTACAGAATGTTTTTTCTTCTCCCCCTCTCCTCCGGGGAAATCACTTTACTAAATGAATTGAACAATTCCGACAATGTTCATCACACTCCAGTAGTTATCAAACAAATTCTATACATGGTTCTCCCCTCTCTCTCTCTCTTCTCTCTCTCTCTCTTCTCTCTCTCTCTCTCTCTCTCTCTCTCTCCCACACTGAGAGATAAATCAAGTTACGAACTGATATGAATAAAGTCTTGCTAGATACCTCCTTCTTGCCGGAGAAAGAATACGCACATCCTCCAAGAATATAAAGTCATGGCCTTTTACACAACATTGGCCCAAGATCCAGACCAGGAGAATAAACAATTCATACCATCATGATGCCATACTTGCATCAGAAAAAGCGCTCGCCCCATATCATCATGTGCCCTGCCCGCATCAGAAAAAGCGCTTGCCCCTTGAACTCTCCAGTCACTGGGGGAATGATGAGATCCGACTCCTCTACCCGGGGTCTTCAATTGCTGGGGCTGAACTATCTGTGTGTTCCCCACACCATGGCCATCGTTAAACACCCGTCTCAGCACTTAGGAAAACGATGCCGTCGCAGCATCAGAGGAGGAGTAGCTGATGGGGTGAAGGGTGAAGGGTGAAGGGCTGGTAATGACTGGTCAGCGGTGAGGACCCCTTGACCAACGTCCTGACGGGTTCGAGTCTTTAGGCTATCTCCTGGGCTATAATTATTTCCTCCCTCCTCCTAGTGAGTGCATACTCAGTGTTCAAAACACTTGGCCAGCACCTTACCAGGCCTTATTAAACTATCTCTCAGTGGTCACTTTCACCCAATGACCAACCCTTGTCTATTTTACTGAGTGATCCTCACAATTATTGGGGACGCCAGCTACACTAGTCAAGCCACATGAATATTCTTCCTTTTTAGTTGTGGCATGGGGGAAATGATTCATATCACTAGACTAAATGTGATGGAGAGTCACATGCCTTGATATGAGGCTACGTCACATGACAGTGGCCATCAGCGATATGTATTGTGGCCATCAGCTACATGTTTTTATGGCCATCAGCTACATGTATTGTGGCCATCATCAAGACGTATTGTGACTATCAGCTACATGTCTTGTGGCCATCAGCTACACGTATTGTGGCCATCAGCTAACTTGGATTGTGACTATCAGCTACATGCATTGTGGCCATCATCAACACGTATTGTGGCCATCAGCTACATGTATTGTGGCCATCATCAAGACGTATTGTGACTATCAGCTACATGTCTTGTGGTCATCAGGAACACGTATTGTGGCCACCAGCTAACTTGGATTGTGACGATGAGCTACATGTATTGTGGCCATCAGCGACATGCATTGTGGCCATCAGCTACATGTATTGTTGCCATCAGCTACATGCATTGTGGCCATCAGCTACATGCATTGTGGCCATCAGCTACATGTATTGTGGCCACCAGCTATATGCATTGTGGCCATCAGCTACATGCATTGTGGCCATCAGCTACATGTATTGTGGCCATCAGCTACATGCATTGTGGCCATCAGCTACATGCATTGTGGCCATCAGCTACATGTATCTGTGACCACATCAATGTATTCTGTAGCCTTCGTCAACATGTATTGTGCTCTTCGTGTGTTCTTCAGCTACGTGTATAGTGGCCAACGGCTATGTAATTGTTGTGGCCATCAGCTGTATGTCTTGTGGCCCTTCATGAACATGTATGGCATCCTTCATCTGCATGCATAGTGGCCATCAGCTACACGTGTTGTCGCCTCTATCCACAGCATTCTGTAGCTGGTTTACATTTCTCCCTTCTGTCGGGTAAACTCTGGGCGATATTTTAAGATTTGGAGTTATGGACCCTACCCTTTCGAGTCTTACCAAAATGTATTACACGGATGGGTGATGGCCCGAGCCGTAGAAAAAAAAAAAGAAAAAAAAAAAAAAAGCGCGCCATACTATAGCATTGAGTCATAGCGAGTTGGAACACTCCTTAGCACCGAGTTGTGTGAGCGTAGGAAGCTGACAACAGTTGGAGTCGAAACTTAAATTCAGATTTTTGTTGATGTTTTCCACATCCATGACACGAAAAGACTGTATAATACAGGTCTGACGTGTCCTCTGCAAGTAATGGGCCTCAAGTGTTCACACTCATGGTAATTGCTCACCATAGCGTCCGCTGATAGGTGATGTCATAAGCAGATGACGCACTTGTTAGTTAGTGGTCGTAAAGCTTTCAGCGGAAACGTACACCGCGTCACACGCTTTCGATTACAAAAACGGTACACAATTACATACCGACACAACTGGTGTCATGCGCATGATGCTGACAGCAGGAAGAAAAACTAACACACACCAGAAAACAAAAAAGTATGGAGTTACACTGGCATGGTCTGTTGTGTTTATTTTCAACATTTGATAGCCTGCCTTGTCCTGCAGTACAAGCCTCCCTCACATCACTCCCACTAGTCCCCCATCACTGGGCAAAACAGGTGGGCGGGAGATGGAGCCACCCCCGTGACAGTGCGGGGGGAAACGGAACCATAGATTACCTTGACAGAAAGACAGATAGAAACAGAATTTTGGAGCAACAGCTTGAAGGCCACAAGAGAACTATAAAATAGGCATTCTGGCTCACCCACCTCCGCCAGCTCCAACCGGCTGAAGCCGGTTTCGCTGTTGCTCCGCCGGCTTACCCAGAATGCCTATTTTATAGTTCTCTAATAGTAAACACTTTACAAACATACATAATGTGTAGGATTATCTGTTTTTAACACTAATTTAGAAAACTTTTGAGACTTTAGTTTTTGCTTAATCCTTCGTTTTTCTTGATCGTCTTCAATAACATCATTTTCACGCATACATTCATCAAATGCGTCTCTGTCTTTCATGTGGAATAAAACTACAGTCTTTAACTGTTCTCTAAAGTCTTTTAAAACTGAGTTATATTTTTGACATAAAATCCACACACTTATCCCAGCATGTCTTCCACTGAAAGCCAGTTTTGATAAAGTGTTTCTCTTTTTAACTATGTCTCTTTCTGCCGAACAGTCATCTATAATAAATAGTGTCTGAGTTCCTTCAAACTGTCTATAAAAGTGTTCTAAGCACTCGCTAAGTTTATTGCTGGGATCAATCAAATAGATTTTATCATCCGTCCATATAAACCTTCTGTCGTGATATGCTTTGTTCCATTTAAGTGTTGGGCAGAAAATTACTATATGATCAAAATTATAACGATAAACTGTTTGTAATAGGTCGAGGACAAATATTGTTTTTCCACAACCAGTCTGTCCACAAATCAATGAACAATGAGGGGTTTTTATCATAAAGTTTAACATTGACACCAAAGTCGTCTGCTCCATAGTTTTATAACAGAATTTAATTTACACCAGTTAGTGTTGTTATCATACTATCCGTCAAAATTTGATCAGTACAATAAAATCTTATAAGGTCTAAATGTGTCAGATTAATCCAACTCAGTTTTGTCAGATTGTTTCTATTAAGACTAACATTGATTTTGTTGCTTGTTGTTACGACCTTAAAATTTTCACCATCGTGACGAACCACAACAGTAACTTTAAGATTGTCAACGTCTAAGTTTTGCCAGCTAATAAGAATTCCTTCCATAAGGTTGTCACTGACACCCACAGCTCCATTCCTCCCCACATCTTTTAAGACAGAAATTTCAAGTATTATTGTGAACGTGTCTCCTAATAACGTGCGTGGAAAGAACTGTACTTTTGTAGTAGCTTCCTTCAAAACTGATTCTCTTCTGTGGAGGATGTACTGTTTGCTCCCAAACTTCTTTATTTCGATCTCTTTCCGACTATTGTTCTCTGGCATAAGACTTACATGTAAAGGGCCAGAGTTCAATGCTTTTCTGAAACTTTTTTGACGGTCGAAAAATGTAAATGGGCTTACGAATTCAAATTTTATGTCCCATTCTAAATATGGTTCTAAGTGCCATTTGCTGTCAGTTTTTCGAACTATTTTATATTCATACTGACCCGCATTATTTGCTTCTACATTGCGTAGTTGTTCTAGTTTAGGAAACCTTTTGCTGTCGCTAACCTCTTTGCGTTTATAATAACCATCTTTAGTGTACTCAAAACCATACAAAGTGCCTATCTCACCGTTTTGTTCAAAGTCCTCAACGTCTGCAAGGTCTTTTAATTCTAAAGTTACACACCTCTCAGGCGCTAATGTAACTCCTGATTCTTCTGGCCCACGAGACATTTTTTAAAACAACGTATTATTTTATTTCTAAAACAATGTGCAGGTTATCACATTTCACGACTTTCCCTGTTTTATCTGTGATCTTTATATTAAATGATCTGACCCTCCCACAAGCTAATCTTTTAAACTGTAAATTAGGGAATTGTATAATTTCATAATCGCAATATGCAGCTTTCCCTGATGGAAGAGCTCTTAAAACAGTTGAGGGCCTTCCATCATATAAGTTTTCATCAGTGCTCAGCTCGTCCAAATGAACATACAGTAATGAATGTAATGCAAGATCGAGCGGATATTCTCCCTCATAAGTAGTTTTGTTTTCTTCAACTCTAAATCTATGATTGTCAGTTGCAAAACCTAACATTTTAGCTAGCTCTACATCAAAAAGGTAATGGACTACTTCTTTTTCAGGTTTGAATGTCAACATTGTTTTCAGATTTGCATTGTTAAGTTTGAGAGTAATGTTGAAGTTACTCATTGCTTCTTTTAGTGAGCAAAACCCGTAATAACCATCAGGTATGGTTAACTGGCTAACTTTGTCTCCTCCTTTATCAACTTTTAGAATCTTATTATTCTGCTTGGATTCACTTATATTAAACCACACGACTTTGTAAAAAATTTCATGGAGTGCGACCCTTTTGGTTCCGCAGTTATTATCAATAGCATATTCTAAAAACGAAGGACTGTCTTGAGTTGTTATTGTTACAAACATTTTTAAAACAATTTAAAAATGAGTGCATTCAAATATACTAATGCAAAATATTCTGTTGGGCCGCACTACAATCTTAAAAATATAACAACTGACACCCTTGACATTTCTGTGACTCAGTCTGACGCCTTTCAAGTAAAGGTTAGTACTCCATTAAACAGATATCTTAACCCCCCTATTAAAAAAGACTACATCCCGAAAGTGTGGTTCAGTCATCCGATGCAGTTTTATCAGAACCAGTTAAACTTTGCTGTGTTTTGCGCATCAACTGGGTGTGGAGTGTCGTATGCTGATCATTTAAATCATCCTGATCCTTTGGTGAGGTCAGTGTATAGATTTCATTTTTATTACACCTTCAGACGTATTTTATCTGAACTGCAAGCACCATTACCAAATGACAAAACGTTTAATCCATTCAGCAACAGAATAGATTACAAGGCTTTTGAAAGGATCTGTAACGAATTTGATATTGACCCAAAGACAGACTTTAGACAAAAGTTGGATCTTAATCATGGTTTAGGCACCCTTTATTTTTGGGGCGTGCACAGAAAGTATAACTATGATTGGAATCCTCCTTACACATCTTTCTCTTCAGGCACAACTGTTCACCTCGGGTCCATAGAGCAAGAGCATAAAACAGCATGGACAACATTTATTTTGGATACTTCTAATGGTCTAACTAGAGCGGGAATAGAACGAATAAACGACTCTATTCGTACTTATGTTTGGTGTTTGCTAGGTTCGCAAGCACAGGCAAGATCTAACATAACTGATCCTTCTACTGGCTTTGATGCCCAAAAACAGTATTTAGCAAATTTAGAGGACGCCATTAATTCTGCAATTGATTTGCCTTCAAGTATTAAAAGGTACCAAAATGTTTTACAATTTGCAAGATCGAAAGTAGACTTTGCTGTCGGCACTGGTTTATACATGCTACCTTCTGACCTCAGGCTCCAGGTAGGAACAATAATAAACTACAACAATGAAATCCTTGTTGCAGGAAATGAACAGAAGGTTGGACAAAACGACATAAATTCTGAGCCAGTAATATTACAAACAATAAAAAACAAGATGGCCCCCCAAGATTAAGTCATCCAATCCCAAGGCCCAAAGGCCAAAGGCCATTGAAGACGCGGACTTTGTTCGTGATGACCATGAATATGAAAAGACGGCACTTGTTATTGGATTAACTGCCCTAGGATTACTTGGTCTTTATCTTACTAAAGAGTAACCCAACTATTAAGACAACTAATGCCCATAAGTGCTCAGCCATAAAGCCAACTACTTTACTTGCAGCAGACAAAAGCCAGCTAACGATCCCCCTAATATACCAGGCAAAGAATCTATTGCCTTACTGGCTAATTTTTTTAGTAAGTTTGCAAGGTGATCGAGTTGTTGTGACACCTTGCTCTCTAAACAGTGTTCTTATTCGTTCTGCTAACGTTGTGTCTTCATATAAAATTCTTTGGATAGTTTCTCTTATTCTGCTCACTTGAGTTCGTAATTGTTCTCGGTTAGTAGACAGCACTTCTAGTCTTGCTGATCTCTCTTGTTCAAGATCTTTTAGTCTTTGTGTTATTCTTTCTTTAACACCAGGTCCTAAGTTGTGGTCATCAGCCTCAACTAGTTTTTCTTTTTCTCTTTTTATATGCTCATCTAGTTCACCCAGTTTTGCTAAATTGTTTGTTAATTCGCCTCTGATGCTTCTCAAAGCATGATCAAGGGCCGTTATTTCTCTCATAGGTAGCGGCGGATCGTGCATAGTTTTTAATACTTCTGAAAAACTGGTTTCTGCTTCTATTATTTTGTCTGCTGTTGGGCTTAAATCTTTAAGTTCCATGTTTTGTATTTCTGTTGGGAGTTCTTTTAGTGTGTTTTGAAGTTTAGCAACTGCTTCCTATCTAATTTTGGTTTAGTAATGCCAAGGCGATTTTGTTCGCTCACACTGAGCCTTTGTCTAATTGTACTCTTTTTTAAAAACTTTGATGAGTCTGGTTTAGTTGTAAGCTGAACAAGTTGTCCTTGCTCGTTTTTAAAAAACAAATGGTCATCTTTTGTTTCAAAATCATTAGGGTCTATAAATTCGGGAGGTTCTTGGCCTAAACTTTGATAAAATGATTTGACCTTACTTTCTGTTAATTCACGCCGCAATGATTGTAATGGATGTGTCAAAGGAGTCATTTCACTCATGTCATCTCCAGGATCAAAAACATCATAATCTTCAATGCCTGCCATGTTTTTAAATAATTAACTTTTTATTTTGTTTTATAAAAAAATGTCACAAGCATATGGCTCGATTCTTGACCCGCATAGAAGACTGAAAGAGCCCTTTGGCGTGAAGGGAAATAAACAGAATATTATTGTTCCAAATAATCCATCTACTATTGATTCAGATCAAATTCTTACTGTTAAATTTCCAGACCTAGGAGCAGATGAAGTGATTGTGCCGGGATCTGCACGGCTTACTTTCAAAATAGAACTTGATTCAGCAACAGACCCAAATAGGACAGTAGTCCAGAATCTGGGACGGGCAATCGTTAAGAAAATTTCTATAAAACTTGAGGGGCAAGAAATATTTTCTTTACACAATGCAGACATATTTCTAATCTATTGTGATCTATGGCTAACCGCGAATGAAAGGGCTGACCTCGCGTTTCAAGGAATCGAAAGTGATGAAGCACTAAAACACAGAATAGACGCCGAAGATGCTAAAGCCGGCAACAAGCCCGAAGCTGTAAATTTTGCGTATGGAAATCGCTTTTCCATCCCCTTGGATTTTGAGTTATTAAGCGCACATGCGCCATACTTTCAAGGAGCATTAAAAGACAGATTGTCATATGAACTAACTTTTAATGAATACAAACGTGTCATTAAATCTACAGACACTGATTCCAAGTACAGCATTTTCGACATCTCGTTAGAGTTTGACATTGTTAGCAACCCTAACTTAGCAAGGCTGATTGAGCAACAATATCAGTCAGGATTAGCAATATATTACGAAAGAGTGATTCATCATACTAAATATCCTAAAAGCAGGGCAGACACTATATGGAATTTTAGTTTTAGTGCCGCAGCAAGATCCCTTAAAGGTATTTTATTGCTGTGTAAAGATGAAGAACCATACGAAAGACAAACTGAAAAGTTTATTAATCCTAAAATAACTAAAGTACAATGTTCAATTGAGGGTAGTCCTAACCAAGTCTACGGTAGCGGGCTTAAACCTTATCATCATTTTGATGAAATAAGAAAATTGTTTGGAGGCGGGAGGTCTAGAAGTCCAACAGTAGACCTTGTGTCTAAAGATCTACACCTTCACAGTGTTAGACTTGATGAATATTTAACAACGAAATACGGTTTATG
Organism: Conus canariensis; assembly: GCA_033310375.1. Classification (NCBI taxonomy): domain Eukaryota; kingdom Metazoa; phylum Mollusca; class Gastropoda; order Neogastropoda; family Conidae; genus Conus; species Conus canariensis. Next base: position 72,485,343 of record CM065728.1, on the reverse strand, counting down.
GATTGACCTAAGGTCAACAGAGGATAATCAGTTGCATGGGAGTGGGAGAACAGTTAAAGACGTAATAAACATTCAAATTGATAAAGAAAAAGAGAGTGATAAACCGCTTAATGTACATTTGTTTTTAATATATGATGCGCAGCTGAATATTCAAGATAACAGATTAAAAGATATCCAATACTAAATTATTTTTATTTTTTAAAAAAGCATGTCTGTTCAGGTTTATCCAAAAGTGCCCAAAGAAGAGAACTCTGTTGCTGTAGACATAAAAACTTTCAGATTAACAAACATAACACAAATGCAAACCCAACTAGAGCAGGACCTTTCAAAATACAGTAAAACCAAACGAAGGTATTCTGCTGTCTTTAATGCTGTTACATATGTTAATACTGGAGCATCGACCGCTAGTGCTCTATCAGCAGGAACAAGTGTAGGTCTCTTAGCAACAGGCGTAGGTGCGCCGGCAGCTTTACCTCTAGGTGGTTTGTCTTTAACTCTTGGCCTGTGTTCATTAGCTGCAGGTGCTGTCAGCAAAAAAATAAAAACTAAACTCCAAAAGCACACAGCTATAGTTCAACTAATAACAGCTAAACTTAGTTCCTTCAAACTGACAATAAATAAAGCACTTGCCGACTCGAACATCACGGATGAAGAATTTAGTCGCCTACAGGCTGATTTTGAGGACTACAAAAGACAAAAGTTTGATCTTCAAAAAAAGGCAAGGGCAACTTTTTCTCAACAGCCAGACACCGACCAGATAAAAAAGGAATGTTTAAAAAAAGTAAACGAAACATTAAACTCTGTTCTAAACAGCTCACATTAACAACACCAAAGGGCGTTTATACTTTAGTTTATGAGTCCAAGCACAAAAAGACCGTTGATATTGATTCTGATTAAGTATTTTTTTTTAATTTAAATAAATATTTTGAGTTAGAAAAGAAGCTCAACATGGATAAGATATATGACAGTTTTGACTCTTGGTTAGATGCAATGGAAGAGGAAGAGCGTTTGTCAAAAGCTTTAAATGAGGTCGTTTTAGAAGTTATTGATCCAACAAACGTGCAGGCAAGCGTTGTACATGCTATTTCTCAAGTTCCAAGTAAACTAACAATAAACCCTCCAGTTAAAGTAAGGGTAGTTGTTTTAATCGACTATATAACAATAAACGAAGAAAATCTAGAAGTCTGGGTCTCAACTAAACAGCAGACTATTCTTTCTTATAATGACTTAACACCCGGTTGGGCAGATCAACTTCTTACACAGTTTAATGAAGCCTCTGAAGCAGCTAAAATGAGAGGCTCTGGTTGGTCAGAGGGTGAAGTCCTAGACATCAGATTAAGACAGGCTAAGTATGAGCCGATTGTAGGCAAGTCTTACATTCCACTGCCTCCAACATTAGTTGCAAAGAAAGCAGTTTTGAACATAAAAAATTCAGACGACAAATGTTTTATGTGGTGCGTTCTTGCTAGGCTGCATCACGTTGCCAAAAATGCAGAGAGAGTATCTAACTATTTACAGTGGGCCAATGATCTTAACTTTAACGGCCTTGAATTTCCTATGGCTGTAGACAAAATTGATCAGTTTGAAAAACAAAATCCGCCAATAACTGTTAACGTATACGCATGGTCTGAAGAAACCAACCTTCTGCCAATTAGAGTGTCAAAGAACAGTCCAACAATAGGCGAACCAACCAAAACTCATGTAGACTTACTCCTAATGCAAAGCCTTAATGGGTTGCACTACACTCTAATACGCACAATGAGTAGATTACTAGTGCATACTACAAAACAACATAGCAAACAAGAATTTTGTAGAAAATGTTTAACAAGAATTCCGTCCGTTCAAGCTGCGAGCGAACATGTAAAACATTGTCTCAGCCCAGTTGGCTGCAATACAGAACTAATTATGCCAAGAGAAGGCAGTAAGGTTAGTTTTAAGAATTACAAAAAACTCCAGAGGTCTCCATATGTTGTTTACACAGACTTTGAATCGCTTATTGTTCCTTATGAGGGGCCAGCTCCAAAACATTTACCAAAAACAGTTATAATGAATAACCACCAGATTTGTTCATTTGCCTTTATTGTTGTCAGGTCAGATGGTGAACATTCAAAGCCAGAATTATACAGAGGACCACATGCAGCAAAACATTTCTTAAAACGCATGCAAGAAGTTCGTAATGCCTGTTCTAATAATCTATTCTTATCCGATCTTAAGATGACCCCTGAAGATCAAGATCGCTATGACTCAGCCACTCACTGTTGGATTTGTGGTTTAGAGCTAACACCTAAAAGTTTAAATCCAACAGTAAGAGACCATGATCACATTAGCGGAAAGTTTAGAGGAGCAGCGCATAACAATTGCAATCTTCAACTAAAGTTTGATCCTAGGACTTGGAGACTTCCTATATTCTTTCACAACTTGCGAGGTTACGACTCTCACCTTATAATGCAAGCAGTAACTAGTGCCTTTAGGGTGTCATGCATTGCGCAGTCATCAGAAAAGTACATGTGTTTCACTTTAAATAATTTATCTTTTTATGACTCTATGCAACACCTGATGGGGAGTTTAGAGTCACTGGCAGGATCCTTAAAGTCCTGCCCAATAACAGAAGAATATTTTGACCCAACTCTTGTTAGAAAGGGCGTTTACCCTTATGAGTACATGAACAGTTGGGAAAGGTTTGATAACCCAGCCCTTCCACCTAAAGGCGCGTTCTTTAGTAGTCTTAGAGGAAAGGACATCAGTGATTCTGATTATTCTTATGCTCAAGATGCGTGGCAGAAGTTAGAGTGTAAAACGATGGGAGACTATCATGATTCCTATTTAATGGCGGATACCTGTTTGTTGGCGGACGTCTTTGAAAATTATAGGAAGACCTGCATGAAACATTACAGCCTGGATCCTGCGCATTATATTTCTGCGCCTGGGATGAGCTGGGACGCTTTCTTAAAATTTACTGGAGTACAAATTGATTTATTGTCTGACCTGCCAATGCTTCAGATGATTGAAAACGGATTGCGTGGGGGAATCAGTATGGCGTCGCACCATTACTGTAAAGCAAACAACAAATACTTGGACGACTATGATCCAAGTAAAAGGTCTAACTATCTTATGTATTTAGATGCAAACAATCTGTATGGATGGGCAATGGCGCAATCACTTCCATTACGCAACTTTAAAATGTACACAGGTGTAAAAGACATTCAAAAGTTTTTAAAATGGCTACCTACTCTAGAAGCTGATCGTAAAAGAGGTCTCATTCTAGAAGTTGATTTAGAATATCCTCATGAACTTCATGATTACCATAATGACTATCCATTAGCGGCAGAAAGTCTAAAGATGGCAATGACAGAACCGCCTAAACTTGTGCCTAATCTTCGTGACAAAAAAAATTATGTCTGTCATTACAGACTTCTTCAATTTTATTTAAGACATGGTTTAAAGTTGACAGCTGTTCATCGTATAATTGCTTTTGATCAAGAACAGTTCATGAAACCATACATCATGAAGAACACTGATCTCAGAACTAAATCCGCAGATGCTTCAGAAAAAGACTTTTTCAAGTTGATGAACAACAGCTGTTTTGGAAAGACTATGGAAAATCCGCACAAGCGTAAAGATGTTAGATTGGTCACCAGAGAAAACGTTGCAATTAAGTTGACTTCAAAACCTAATTATCAGGACTTCAGAAGATTTCATGATCAGCTTTTTGGCATAATGATGAAAAAAAAGAAAGTCAAATTGGACAAGCCCGTTTTTATTGCGTTTACTGTTTTAGAGCTGTCGAAGCTTTTGATGTTAGAATTTCTTTATGACTACTTTAAACCCTTGTATCCGGAGTCCAGAGTTCTGTACACAGATACAGATTCCTTTGTAATCGACATCCCTACTGAAGATTTTTACAAAGACATGGAATTAGAAGTAGCAAAAGAGCATGCTGGATGGTACGACACATCTGATTACCCTAAAGATTCGCCTTTGCATTCAGATATTAATAAGAAGGTTTTAGGTAAGATGAAGGATGAATTATCTGGAGAGGTGATCAAGGAGTTTGTTGGTTTGAGGTCGAAAATGTACAGTCTTTCAAGCCAAAAAAAAGTTGTTAAAAAAGCAAAGGGAATATCTCGTAGTGTTGTGCAGTCAAGCATAACCCATGACAACTACAAAGAAGCATTGTTTGGCAATAAGACTTTTCATCATGACAATTACAAGCTGCGATCTAATCTGCATGAGATTAACACAACAGTTGTAACAAAACGGTCTCTTGACCGCACTAACACAAAAAGAGTATTTGTTAATCCAGAGTTTTCATATGCAATTGGTCATTGGAGAATAGTATAATCATATGGGCTTATATTTTCAGCAATCGCACGTTCAATTATATCATCATCTAATTTAGCAAAATTAATATTATTTATTAATGCTAGATGTGCTTTAATTTTTTTTGTCAATATTCATGTTTCCATAAATCAAAATAAAAGCTTTGGGGTTTAAAGCGATTGTCTGGTGATTGCCAGAGATTGTCAATCTTCTCAAATACTTCTTTAATGATATACTGATACTCAAATAAATCTTGCATTAATTTTAAAGACTTTTCCTTTGTCCCATTTCCCTTTGAGCTTCCATTTTAAACCCAAATGTATTTGCGTAGATTAAAACAGTTCGTTAAGCTTAACTATATCATCACCCAATTCAACCAAATTATTATCCATTACTGCTAAATGCGCTCGAATTTTTTAAAAATCTTTTTAATATATTCTTGCTCCCAATCAAAATTTGAGGTTTTGTCTGGCATGACATGATCAATCTTCTTAAATATTAGTCTAATAACAAGATTATAATCAAATATTTTTCGCATTATTTCTAAGGACTCTTCCTTCACCATTCTTGCTTCCAGTGCCATTTTACGTAAGGATTCTTCCTTTTCCATTCTTGCCGCCATTTTAATTTAAATTAAAAAATAATTAAGCGACTGTGTCTGGAGGGATTATCTGCAGTTCTTCCTTCACAAAAGATCTTCGGGGGGCTGGTCGTTTTGTTGTGTCAGTTTCTCGTAAATAATACACAGGCGGATTCATTTTCACAATTTTTTTTATCTCATATGGATCAACACTCCAAACTGGATCTGTTGCCCTGATGCGAGTGTCCCCTTCCGCTTCTCCCGGCGAATAAAGGTATCTCACTTTCAAACCAAATGGTAATAGTTTGCTTGATGAAGACTCTCCTTCAACAACATTTATTGTTTGTTTTCTGATTGCTTGTATTGGTTTTAGCCCTTTAAATTCTTCATTATTCATTGCGCGCAAAACTGAGGGCAGCCTTCTATCCCATTCTGTGTTGCGAGAATTGTCAATCAGCTCTCTGTGATACTGGTAGGAGAAAAGTCTTTCAGATAACTGTTTGTTAAAGTTTTCAACCAAACCCTGTGATCTGTGAACACCCGGAATGCCTCTTTTAATGGTAACTCTATGTTTTAACAATAATTGATTCACTTGTCCTTTAAATTCTTTCCCATCATCGACTTGAATCATGCGAGGATAAGTTAAGGGTCCTCGTTGATATATCAGTTGTAAAGCGACAGCAACAGCAGAAGCACTCTTTTGTGTTAATGGTTCCGCATCTTTGTATCTTGAAGCTATGTCAATGACTGTAAGTGCGTACTTAAATCTTTTTCGTCTAATCGTATCATGGGGTAAATATAAAAGATCCATTTGATGGGTGTCGTTCGGTATTGTGTTGACAAAGTGTGGTCTTTGTATTCGTTTGGGCGCTGGTAAATAAATTTGCCAAATCGCTTGTTTAGATAACCATTCCTTTGCTGTTTGTTCACTGACTCCAGCTGCTTGGCTTAGCTTTTTAATTGCTGTTATTCCCTTCCAATATCCTTTTGGCGAATAATAGATCTTGTTCATTTTTTATTCAGTCAATATTATGTGCAACAAAATACACAACGGTCATGCCAAAGGCAATAAACAATATTTCTTGCATCTTTTGTTTTTCTGATGGTTGATAAAAATCGCTGAATTTTGGGGGAGGCAATGTCTCGATTGGCTTGCCTGTTACAAGATAATATTCTTTTATTGCTTGATCAACATCTTTAAATGTGTAAGCTGCATGTCCCTGTTTTTTCAGTTCATCGTTAATAAAATCTAACTGCTCAATTCTCTGCTTTTCATACGCAGCTTGTGCTGCGGCTAGTTGCTCCATAGCTTTGTTATGTCTTTTTCTCTCGCCGTCATCCCGTAGTTTACTAAATGCGTAATTACTTCCGCTAAAAGCAAGCGCATTAACCACTGCGCCACCAATCATCATTACGAGTGAAGCCATTTTTATAAATGTATTTTTTAATTTTACATATTGATACTGTCTGGAATTATTCCTTGCTTAACTAGAAAATCTTTCGTAGCAAATGAAGCTGTAATAACAGCAATCAGCTTTGCTGAGTCTTCAAAGTCTAGTTTGCCAAGATCTGCTGGTTTTATTTTTAACAGGCTTTTACCAAGCATTGTGTATCCTACACTTAGGCCTCCAATAACAGCAGAATGGTATACAAGGTTAGTAATAGTTTTTTCGGTGCTCATTTTTAAAAAATAAAATAATATTTATTCATTAATAAAACATGAACTGCGATGATTTACTTCCTGAACTTACAAATGATCAAGTTGATGACCAAGCTATTATGCGCCAAAAGGAAAGGCTGTATTCTTTGGCGGCGTGTGGAAAAACAAAACAGTACCTTGGAAATGAATTCAGCATAGAACAGATACAACAGATGTCGCCACAAGACATTGTAAAGTATCACAACAGGTATGAAGCGCAATTAGGGTCAAGAATGGTAAAAAGTGTTGGGCAAACAGTTCTTAGTTTGTACACTAAACTAGTTAGTAGATTTGCTCCCATTGATTCTGAACAAGATTTTATGTATGATTTAACGCAGGATCCCGTTTTAACAAAGTCATTAGAGTCTCTAGGATGTGATCTATATTACAGATTTGGAACATTGTTATCACCAGTAATCATGGGATTAATTACTTTTAATCATATAGATTTTGTTTCCCTTCAAAATGACCGAGCCAGAAAATCAGCAGAAAACATTGATGGAGAAAGTGACCAGTAAAAAGCCTCCTCATCCTGGGCGTGTTGCAGCAGGAAAAAAATTAGCAGAGTGGAACAAACAAAAAAAATTAATGTTGCAATCACAGAATATAACTCATAATGAAAACATAACACCGCCAACGCCAACAGTTGTTTCAATGCCAGCTGTAAATACACAAGTTGATTCAAGGCCTGCAACACCAAAGTCTTTATGGAATATTGAACTTAAAACAATTGTCATTTTTGGCGGCATTGCTGCTGGGGGTGGTTATTACGGTTATAAAATATATAAACAACGCCAGCAAAAACCAAAGCAGTCAAAAAAATCTCAACCACTAAATACAGAAGCCAAACAAAAAAGCATGCCAGAACCGCCAACAACAAAAGATCATTTTGATCCATTTCAGATGGAATAATATTTCAAGAACTTAATAAATAATTATAAATTGACTTGAATAAGAACTTGGTTGTACATAGAGGATGACTTAAGTAAAAACTTAAAGTAACTTAAGTTAAGAACTTGAGGTAACTTGATTAAAAACTTAAGGTAACTTGATTAAGAACTAGATTAAGAACTTGGGGTAACTTGATTAAGAACTTGGGGTGACTTAATTAAGGACTTGGGGTAACTTAATTAAGGACTTGGGGTGACTTAATTAAGAACTTAATTAAGGACTTGGGGTGACTTAATTAAGGACTTGGGGTGACTTAATTAAGGACTTGGGGTGACTTAATTAAGGACTTGGGGCGAAAAGTGGAACTGGTAGGACCACTTCTCATTTGATATGTCAGCCACTTGCTTTGTGACTGAACAGGATGTGCGTGGGCGCTGTGCAGTGATTCGTTGTCGGGCTGGCCTGCAACTACTAGTTAAGCGCGATGAAGAACAGAGAAAGAGGCAGCTCACGCTATAGCAAAGAACGTGTTAGCGCACGCCCGCTGTGCGGACAGACCTATCATTTGGTGAATAGTTGACCGACCTTCCCTGACTGACTCAACACTTTAAACATTGCTGTTGTGTGCACGCTGCTGTGTGTGTGTGTGTGTAAAATAGTGTAGTAAAAATGTGTAGTCATTTGAAGTACTCCCTTCGTTGGATTAATAAACTAAGAAAGACGACAGAACTCTTTGAAAAATATCCGGAACTCGCAAATCTGACAATTTCTATTACACAAGCCATCGCGTTGACGCCAAAGATACATGCTGCTCTAAAAACCCACGCCGGTGTGGCAGCTGACTGGATGTGAAGAAGGTATGTACATTGTCAACTAACTGACTGTGTGCTGTGTTCTGTGTAAACAAAGGCCTCTTGTCTGTGTTAAGTCGTAAACCCCACACACCAACAAACCGACACGCACACTGAAAACAGCGAAGTGGTGGCTTCCCATTCGAGAATGTTCAAGAACATTTGTGACAAAGCGCGCCGCGAGCCCGGTGAAACGCAGTAGGCGCGCGAGGCGTGTTTTATTGATAGGGAGGCACACAGTTTGTAAACAGGACGCTCGGCCTGCTGACTTACTGCGTCGTTATAATTGTGTTGTCTTGGCCTTGCAAAAAAGCTGACAGTCAACCGACTGGTAGTACAGACTGTTTGGGGGAACGCAGACACTATTTATTATAGATGACTGTTCGGCCGAAACTGGCTTTCAGTGGAAGACATGCTGGGATAAGTGTGTGGATTTTATGTCAAAAATATAACTCAGTTTTAAAAGACTTTAGAGAACAGTTAAAGACTGTAGTTTTATTCCACATGAAAGACAGAGACGCATTTGATGAATGTATGCGTGAAAATGATGTTATTGAAGACGATCAAGAAAAACGAAGGATTAAGCAAAAACTAAAGTCTCAAAAGTTTTCTAAATTAGTGTTAAAAACAGATAATCCTACACATTATGTATGTTTGTAAAGTGTTTACTATTAGAGAACTATAAAATAGGCATTCTGGGTAAGCCGGCGGAGCAACAGCGAAACCGGCTTCAGCCGGTTGGAGCTGGCGGAGGTGGGTGAGCCAGAATGCCTATTTTATAGTTCTCTCCACAGCATGTGAACATAGGACTTGTAAGGCACAGAACGCGAGCAAGACATGAAGGCCACAAAATTTAACAGCAGTACATGACGGCCACAGAATTTAACAGAAGAACATGAAGGCCACAGAATTTAACAGCAGAACAGGAAGGCCACAGAATTTAACAGCAGAACATGAAGGCCACAGAATTTAACAACTGAACATGAAGGCCACAGAATTTAACAGCAGAACATGAAGGCCACAGAATTTAACAGCAGAACATGAAGGCCACAGAATTTAACAGAACATGAAGGCCACAGAATTTAACAGCAGAACATGAAGGCCACAGAATTTGACAGCAGGACATGAAGGCCACAGAATTTAACAGCAGGACATGGACTCTACAGAATTAAGGAGTAGGACATTAAGGCCGCAGAACTTAAAAGCTTGACATGAAGAGAACTAGTAAATAGGCATTCTGGCTCACCCGGCTCCGCTGTTGCTCCGCCGGCTTACCCAGAATGCCTATTTACTAGTTCTCTAATAGTAAACACTTTACAAACATACATAATGTGTAGGATTGTCTGTTTTTAATACTAATTTACAAAACTTTTGAGACTTCAGTTTTTGCTTAATCCTTCGTTTTTCTTGATCGTCTTCAATAACATCATTTTCCCGCATACATTCATCAAATGCGTCTCTATCTTTCATGTGAAATAAAACTACAGTCTTTAATTGCTCTCTAAAGTCTTTTAAAACTGAGTTATATTTCTGACATAAAATCCACACACTTATCCTAGCATGTCTTCCGCTGAAAGCCAGTTTTGATAAAGTATTTCTTTTTTTAACTATGTCTCTTTCTGCCGAACAGTCATCTATAATAAATAGTGTCTGCGTTCCCTCAAACTGTCTATAAAAGTGTTCTAAGCACTCGCTAAGTTTATTGCTAGGATCAACTAAATAGATTTTATCATCTGTCCATATAAACCTTCTGTCGTGATATGCTTTGTTCCACTTTAATGTTGGACAGAAAATTACAATATGATCAAAATTATAACTATAAACTGTTTGTAATAGGTCGAGGACAAATATTGTTTTTCCACAACCAGTCTGTCCACAAATCAATGAACAATGAGGGGTTTTTGTCATAAAGTTTAACATCGGCATTGACGCCAAAGTTGTCTGCTCCATAGTTTTAAAACAGAATTTAATCTAATCCAGTTATTGTTTTTATCATACTCTCTGTCAAAACTTGTTCAGTATAATAAAAACCTATAAGGCCCAAATGTGTAAGATTAATCCAGTTCAGTTCTGTAAGATCGTTTCTATTTAGACTAATATCAATTTTGTTGCTTGTTGTTATGACCTTAATATCCTCGCCATTGTAAAGAACAACGACAGTAACTTTAAGTTTGTCAACGTCTAAGTTTTGCCAGCTAATAAGAATTCCTTTCATAAGATTGTCACTGACGCCCAAAGCTCCATTTCTCGCCTCATCTTTTAAGACAGAAATTTTAAATATCATTGTGAACGTGGCTCCTAATTTTGTGCGTGGAATGAACTGTAATTTTGTAGAAGCTTTCTTTAAAACCGATTCTCTTCTGTGGAGGATGTACTGTTTGTCCCCAAACGGCTTTATTTCGATCTCTTTCCGACTGTTGTCCTCTGGCATAAGACTTACATGTAAAGGGCCAGAGTTCAATGCTTTTCTGAAACTTTTTTGACGGTCAAAAAATGTAAATGGGCTTAAGAATTCAAATTTTATGTCCCATTCTAAATATGGTTCTAAGTGCCATTTGTTGTCAGTTTTTCGAACTATTTTATATTCATACTGACCCGCATTATTTGCTTCTAGATTGCGTAGTTGTTCTAGTTTAGGAAACTTTTTGTTGTCGCCAACCTCTTTGCGCTTATAATAACCATCTTTACTGTACTCAAAACCATACGAAGTGCCTATCTCACCGTTTTGTTCAAAGTCCTCAACGTCTGCAAGGTCTTTTAATTCTAAAGTTACACACCTCTCAGGCGCTAATGTAACTCCCGATTCTTCTGGTCCACGTGACATTTTTTAAAACAACGTATTATTTTATTTCTAAAACAATGTGCAGGTTATCACATTTTACGACTTTCCCTGTTTTATCTGTGATCTTTATATTAAATGATCTGACACTCCCACAAGCTAATCTTTTAAACTGTAAATTAGGGAATTGTATAATTTCATAATCGCAATATGCAGCTTTCCCTGATGGAAGAGCTCTTAAAACAGTTGAGGGCCTTCCATCATATAAGTTTTCATCAGTGCTCAGCTCGTCCAAATGAACATAGAGTAATGAATGTAATGCAAGATCGAGCGGATATTCTCCCTCATAAGTAGTTTTGTCTGATGTAACTCTAAAACTATGAAAGTCTCGATTGTCAGTTGTAAAGCCTAACATTTTAGCTAGCTCTCCATCAAAATAGTAACCTACTTCTTCTTTTTCAGGTTTGAATGCTAACATTATTTTCAAATTTGCATTGTTAAGTTTGAGAGTAATGTCGAAGTTACTCATTGCTTCTTTCAGCGAGCAAAACCCGTAATAACCATCAGGTATGGTTAACTGGCTAACTAAGTTTCCTCTTTTGTCAAATTTTTTAATCTTATTATTCTCCTTGGATTCAGTTATATTAAACCATACGACTTTGTAAAAAATTTCATGGAGTGCAACCCTTTGGGTTCCGCATTCATTATCAATAGCATATTCTAAAAACGAAGGACTGTCTTGTGTTGTTATTGTTACAAACATTTTTTAAAACAAATTTAAAAATGAGTGCATTCAAATATACTAATGCAAAATATTCTGTTGGGCCGCACTACAGTCCTAAAGATATAACAACTGATACCCTCGACATTTCTGTGACTCAGACTGACGCCTTTCAAGTAAAGGTTAGTACTCCATTGAACAGATATCTTAACCCTCCTATTAAAAAAGACTACATCGCGAAAGTGTGGTTCAGTCATCCGATGCAGTTTTATCAGAACCAGTTAAACTTTGCTGTGTTTTGTGCATCAACTGGGTGTGGAGTGTCGTATGCTGATCATTTAAATCATCCTGATCCTTTGGTGAGGTCAGTGTATAGATTTCATTTTTATTACACCTTCAGACGTATTTTATCTGAACTGCAAACACCATTACCAAATGACAAAACGTTTAATCCATTCAGCAACAGAATAGATTACAAGGCTTTTGAAAGGATCTGTAACGAATTTGATATTGACCCAAAGACAGACTTTAGACAAAAGTTGGATCTTAATCATGGTTTAGGCACCCTTTATTTTTGGGGCGTGCACAGAAAGTATAACTATGATTACAATCCTCCTTACACATCTTTCTCTTCAGGCACAACTGTTCACCTCGGGTCCATAGAGCAAGAGCATAAAACAGCATGGACAACATTTATTTTGGATACTTCTAATGGTCTAACTAGAGCGGGAATAGAACGAATAAACGACTCTATTCGTACTTATGTTTGGTGTTTGCTAGGTTCGCAAGCACAAACGAGATCAAACATAATTGATCCTTCTACTGGCTTTGACGCCCAAAAACAGTATTTAGCAAATTTAGAGGACGCCATTAATTCTGCAATTGATTTGCCTTTAAGTATTAAAAGGTACCAAAATGTTTTGCAATACGCAAGATCGAAAGTAGACTTTGCTGTTGGCACTGGTTTATACATGCTGCCTTCTGACCTCAGACTTCAGATAGGAACAATAATAAACTACAATAATGAAATCCTTGTGGCTGGCAATGAAGAGAAGGTCGGGAAAAACGACATAAATTCTGAGCCAGTAATATTACAAACAATAAACAAACAAGCCCCCTCAAAACCCCATCCAATCCCCAAGGCCCAAAGCCCAAAGGCCATTGAAGACGCGGACTTTGTTCGTGATGACCATGAATATGAAAAGACGGCACTTGTTATTGGATTAACTGCCCTAGGATTACTTGGTCTTTATCTTACTAAAAATTAACCCAACTATTAAGACAACTAATGCCCATAAGTGCTCAGCCATAAAGCCAACTACTTTACTTGCAGCAGACAAAAGCCAGCTAACGATCCCCCCTAATATACCAGGCAAAGAATCTATTGCCTTACTGGCTAATTTTTTTAGTAAGTTTGCAAGGTGATCGAGTTGTTTTTTTACCCATGATTTATCTGACGACGGAGTTGGCGGGCCTGGTGGCACTGCCCCCCCCACCACCGCCGCCTGTAATAGCCAACACCAGTGTACTTATTGCAAATCCTAAGGCAGTTATAACACTTGCTAATGTGACACCTTGCTCTCTAAACAGTGTTCTTATTCGTTCTGCTAACGTTGTGTCTTCATATAAAATTCTTTGGATAGTTTCTCTTATTCTGCTCACTTGAGTTCGTAATTGTTCTCGGTTAGTAGACAACACTTCTAGTCTTGCTGATCTCTCTTGTTCAAGATCTTTTAGTCTTTGTGTTATTCTTTCTTTAACACCAGGTCCTAAGTTGTGGTTATCAGCCTCAACTAGTTTTTCTTTTTCTCTTTTTATATGTTCATCTAGTTCACCCAGTTTTGCTAAATTGTTTGTTAATTCGCCTCTGATGCTTCTCAAAGCATGATCAAGGGCCGTTATTTCTCTCATAGGTAGCGGCGGATCGTGCATAGTTTTTAATACTGTTTCTTCTGAAAAACTGGTTTCTGCTTCTATTATTTTGTCTGCTGTTGGGCTTAAATCTTTAAGTTCCATGTTTTGTATTTGGTTATCTGTTGGGAGTTCTTGTAGTGTGTTTTGAAGTTTAGCAACTGCTTCCCTATTTAATTTTGGTTTAACAATGTTAAGGCGTTTTTGATCTTCCGCCCTAAGTCTTTGTTTGATTGTATTCATGCTTATAAACTTAAATTTGTTTCGTTTATCTATAAGCTGAACAAGTTGCCCTTGGTCGTTTTTCACAGACAAATGGCCATCTTTTAATTCAAAATCAGGGTCTATAAATTCGGGAGGTTCTAGGCCTAAACTTTTGTAAAATGCTTGGGTCCTTTCTTTTGTTACTTTACGCTGCAATGATTGTAATGAATGTGTTAAAGGAGTCACTTCACTCGTGTTGTCTCCAGAATTAAAAACATCATAATCTTCAATGCCTGCCATGTTTTAAAAATAATTAACTTTTTATTTTGTTTTATAAAAAAATGTCACAAGCATATGGCTCAATTCTTGACCCGCATAGAAGACTGAAAGAGCCCTTTGGCGTGAAGGGAAATAAACAGAATATTATTGTTCCAAATAATCCATCTACTATTGATTCAGATCAAATTCTTACTGTTAAATTTCCAGACCTAGGAGCAGATGAAGTGATTGTGCCGGGATCTGCCCGACTTACGTTCAAAATAGATCTTGAATCAGCAACAGACGCAAACAGGACAGTTGTACAGAATCTGGGACGTTAAGAAAATTTCTATAAAACTTGAGGGGCAAGAAATATTTTCTTTACACAATGCAGACATATTTCTAATCTATTGTGATCTATGGCTAACCGATAATGAAAGGGCCGATCTTGCGTTTCAAGGAATCGAAAGTGATGAAGCACTAAAACACAGAATAGACGCCGAAGATGCTAAAGACAGTAACAAGGCTGAAGCTGTAAGTTATGCGTTTGGAAATCGCTTTTCTATACCCTTGGATTTTGAGTTGTTAAAAGCGCATGCACCATACTTTCAAGGAGCATTAAAAGACAGATTGTCATATGAACTAACTTTTAATGAATACAAACGTGTCATTAAATCTTCAGACTCTGATTCCAAGTACAGCATTTTCGACATCTCGTTAGAGTTTGACATTGTTAGCAACCCTAACTTAGCAAGGCTGATTGAGCAACAATATCAGTCAAAATTAGCAATATATTACGAAAGAGTGATTCATCATACTAAATATCCTAAAAGCAGGGCAGACACTATATGGAACTTTAGTTTTAGTGCCGCAGCAAGATCCTTTAAAGGTATTTTATTGCTGTGTGAAGATGAAGAACCATTCAAAAGACAAAGTGAAAAGTTTATCAATCCTAAAATAACGAAAGTACAATGTTCAATTGAGGGTAGTCCTAACCAAGTCTACGGTAGCGGGCTTAAACCTTATCATCATTTTGATGAAATAAGAAAATTGTTTGGAGGCGGGAGGTCTAGAAGTCCAACAGTAGACCTTGTGTCTAAAGATCTACACCTTCACAGTGTTAGACTTGATGAATATTTAACAACGAAATACGGTTTATGGATTGACCTAAGGTCAACAGAAGATAATCAGTTGCATGGGAGTGGGAGAACAGTTAAAGACGTAATAAACATTCAAATTGATAAAGAAAAAGAGAGTGATAAACCCTTAATGTACATTTGTTTTTAATATATGATGCGCAGCTGAATATTCAAGATAACAGATTAAAAGATATCCAATACTAAATTATTTTTTATTTTTAAAAAAAGCATGTCTGTTCAGGTTTATCCAAAAGTGCCCAAAGAAGAGAACTCTGTTGCTGTAGACATAAAAACTTTCAGATTAACCAACATTACACAAATGCAACAAAAACTAGAGCAGGACCTTTCAAAATACAGTAAAACCAAACGAAGGTATTCTGCTGTCTTTAATGCTGTTACATATGTTAATACTGGAGCATCGATCACTAGTGCTCTATCAGCAGGAACAAGTGTAGGTCTCTTAGCAACAGGCGTAGGTGCGCCGGCAGCTTTACCTCTAGGCGGTTTGTCTTTAACTCTTGGCCTGTGTTCATTGGCTGTAAGTGCTGTCAGCAAAAAAATAAAAGCTAAACTCCAAAAGCACACAGCTATGGTTCAACTAATAACAGCTAAACTTAGTTCGTTCAAACTGTTAATAAATAAAGCACTAGTTGACTCAAACATCACGGATGAAGAATTTAGTCGCCTACAGGCTGATTTTGAGGACTACAAAAGACAAAAGTTTGATCTTCAAAGAAAGGCAAGGGCAACTTTTTCTCAACAACCAGACACCGACCAGATAAAAAAGGAATGCTTAAAAAAAGTAAACGAGACATTAAACTCTGTTCTAAACAGCTCACATTAACAACCCCAAAGGGCGTTTATACTTTAGTTTACGAGTCCAAGCACAAAAAGACCGTTGATATTGATTCTGATTAAGTATTTTTTTTAATTTAAATAAATATGTTGAGTTAGAAAAGAAACTCAGCATGGATAAGATATATGACAGTTTTGACTCTTGGTTAGATGCAATGGAAGAGGAAGAGCGTTTGTCAAAAGCTTTAAATGAGGTCGTTTTAAAAGTTATTGATCCAACAAACGTACAGGCAAGCGTTGTACATGCTATTTCTCAAGTTCCAAGTAAACTAACAATAAACCCTCCAGTTAAAGTAAGGGTAGTTGTTTTAATCGACTATATAACAATAAACGAAGAAAATCTAGAAGTCTGGGTCTCAACTAAACAGCAGACTATTCTTTCTTATAATGACTTAACACCCGGTTGGGCAGATCAACTTCTTACACAGTTTAATGAAGCCTCTGAAGCAGCTAAAATGAGAGGCTCTGGTTGGTCAGAGGGTGAAGTCCTAGACATCAGATTAAGACAGGCTAAGTATGAGTCGATTGTAGGCAAGTCTTACATTCCACTGCCTCCAACATTGGTTGCAAAGAAAGCAGTTCTGAACATAAAGAATTCAGACGACAAATGTTTTATGTGGTGCGTTCTTGCTAGGCTGCATCACGTTGCCAAAAATGCAGAGAGAGTATCTAACTATTTACAGTGGGCCAATAATCTTAACTTTAACGGTCTTGAATTTCCTATGGCTGTAGACAAAATTGATCAGTTTGAAGAACAGAATCCACCAATAACTGTTAATGTCTACACATGGTCTAAAGAAACCAACCTTCTGCCAATTAGAGTGTCAAAGAACAGTCCAACAATAGGCGAACCAACCAAAACTCATGTAGACTTACTCCTGATGCAAAGCCTTAATGGGTTGCACTACACTCTAATACGCACAATGAGTAGATTACTAGTGCATACTACAAAACAACATAGCAAACAAGAATTTTGTAGAAAATGTTTAACAAGAATTCCGTCCGTTCAAGCTGCGAGTGAACATGTAAAACATTGTCTTAGTCCAGTTGACTGCAATACAGAACTAATTATGCCAAGAGAAGGCAGTAAGGTTAGTTTTAAGAATTACAAAAAACTCCAGAGGTCACCATACGTTGTTTACGCAGACTTTGAATCGCTTATTGTTCCTTATGAAGGACCTGCTCCAAAACATTTACCAAAAACAGTTATAATGAATAACCACCAGATTTGTTCATTTGCCTTCATTGTTGTCAGGTCAGATGGCGAACATTCAAAGCCAGAATTATACAGAGGACCACATGCAGCAAAACATTTCTTAAACCGCATGCAAGAAGTTCGTAATGTCTGTTCTAATAATCTAGTCCTATCCGATCTTAAGATGACCCCTGAAGATCAAGATCGCTATGACTCAGCCACTCACTGTTGGATTTGTGGTTTAGAGCCAACACCTAAAAGTTTAAACCCAACAGTAAGAGATCATGATCACATTAGCGGAGAATTCAGAGGAGCAGCGCATAACAATTGCAATCTTCAACTAAAGTTTGATCCTAGGACTTGGAGACTTCCTATATTCTTTCATAACTTGCGAGGTTACGACTCTCACCTTATAATGCAAGCAGTAACTAGCGCCTTTAGGGTGTCATGCATTGCACAGTCATCAGAAAAGTACATGTGTTTTACTTTAAATAACATGTCTTTCTACGACTCTATGCAACACCTGATGGGGAGTTTAGAGTCACTAGCAGGATCCTTAAAGTCCTGCCCAATAACGGAAGAATATTTTGACCCAACGCTCGTTAGAAAGGGCGTTTACCCTTATGAGTACATGAACAGTTGGGAAAGGTTTGATAACCCAGCCCTTCCGCCTAAAGGTGCGTTCTTTTCTAGTCTTAGAGGAAAAGACATCAGTGATTCTGATTATTCTTATGCTCAAGAAGCGTGGCAGAAATTAGAGTGTAAAACGATGGGAGACTATCATGATTCTTATTTAATGGCGGATACCTGTTTGTTGCGGATATCTTTGAAAATTACAGAAAGACCTGCATGAAACATTATAGTCTAGATCCTGCGCATTATATTTCTGCGCCTGGGATGAGTTGGGACGCTTTCTTAAAATATACAGGCGTACAGATTGATTTATTGTCTGACCTGCCAATGCTTCAGATGATTGAAAACGGATTGCGTGGGGGAATTAGTATGGTGTCTCACCATTACTGTAAAGCAAACAACAAATACTTGGATGACTATGATCCAAGTAGGAAGTCTAACTATCTCATGTATTTAGATGCAAACAATCTGTATGGTTGGGCTATGAGTCAATCACTTTCATTACGTAACTTTAAAATGTACACAGGACTCAAAGACATTCAAAAGTTTTTAAAATGGCTACCTACTCTAGAAGCTGATCGTAAAAGAGGTCTCATTCTAGAAGTTGATTTAGAATATCCTCATGACCTTCATGATTACCATAATGACTATCCATTAGCGGCAGAAACCCTAAAAGTGTCAATGACAGAACCACCTAAACTTGTGCCTAATCTTCGTGACAAAAAAAATTATGTCTGTCATTACAGGCTTCTCCAATTTTATTTAAGACATGGTTTAAAGTTAACAGCAGTTCATCGTATAATTGCATTTGATCAAGAACAGTTCATGAAACCATACATAATGAAGAACACTGATCTCAGAACTAAATCCGCAGATGCTTCAGAAAAAGACTTTTTCAAGTTGATGAACAACAGCTGTTTTGGAAAGACTATGGAAAATCCGCACAAGCGTAAAGATGTTAGATTGGTCACCAGAGAAAACGCTGCAATTAAGCTGGTGTCAAAACCTAATTATCAGGACTTCAGAAGATTTCATGATCAGCTTTTTGGCATAATGATGAAAAAAAAAGAAAGTCAAATTGGATAAGCCCGTTTTTATTGGGTTTACTGTTTTAGAATTATCAAAGCTTTTGATGTTAGAATTTCTTTACGACTACTTTAAGCCCTTGTATCCTGAGTCCAAAGTACTTTACACAGATACAGATTCTTTTGTAATCGACATCCCTACTGAAGATATCTATAAAGACATGGAATTAGAAGTAGCTAAAGGGCATGCGGGATGGTACGACACATCTGATTACCCTAAAGATTCGCCTTTGCATTCAACTGTTAACAAAAAGGTTTTAGGTAAGATGAAGGATGAATTATCTGGAGATGTGATCAAGGAGTTTGTTGGTTTGAGGTCGAAAATGTACAGTCTTTCAAGCCAAAAAAAAGTTGTTAAAAAAGCAAAGGGAATATCTCGTAGTGTTGTGCAATCAAGCATATCCCATGACAACTATAAAAAAGCATTGTTTGACAATAAGACTTTTCATCATGACAACGTAAAACTACGATCTAATCTACATGAGATCAACACAACTGTTGTAACAAAGAAGTCATTAGATAGAACAAACACAAAACGTGTGTTTGTCAATCCAGAGTTTTCATATGCAATTGGTCATTGGAGGTCATTTGGTCAAGCGCAATTAGATACTCAGTAATTTCTTTATATCCAGT
Organism: Conus canariensis; assembly: GCA_033310375.1. Classification (NCBI taxonomy): domain Eukaryota; kingdom Metazoa; phylum Mollusca; class Gastropoda; order Neogastropoda; family Conidae; genus Conus; species Conus canariensis. The sequence goes on along the minus strand of CM065728.1, from coordinate 72,465,589 downwards.
ATAGCTGGATTATTTGTGGTTGTTGTTTCAAGATTTTTGATTTTTTCAAGATTTTTGATTTTTTCATATAAATTAGGATCAATGGGTAGTTTATTCTTTATCATTGTTTTAAGAATAAATCTATACGCAAATAATTTTTTTTGAGCTTCCATTTTAAACTCAAATATATTTACGTAAATTAATTAAGCGGAACTGTGTCTGGCGGGATTATTTGCAGTTCTTCCTTCACAAAAGATCTTTGGGGGGCTGGTCGTTTTGTTGTGCCAGTTTCTCGTAAATAATACACAGGCGGATTCATTTTCACAATTTTTTTTTATCTCATATGGATCAACACTCCAAACGGGATCTGTTGCCCTGATGCGAGTGTCCCCTTCCGCTTCTCCCGGTGAATAAAGGTATCTCACTTTCAAACCAAATGGCAATAGTTTGCTGGATGAAGACTCTCCTTCAACAACATTTATTTTTTGTTTTTTGATTGCTTGTACTGGTTTTAGACCTTTAAATTCTTCATTATTCATTGCACGTAGAACTGAGGGCAGTCTTTTTACCCATTCTGTGTTGCGAGAATTGTCAACCAGCTCTCTGTGATACTGGTAGGAAAAAAGCCTTTCAGATAACTGTTTGTTAAAGTTTTCAACCAAACCCTGTGATCTGTGAACACCCGGAATGCCTCTTTTAATGGTAACTCTATGTTTTAACAATAATTGATTCACTTGACCTTTAAATTCTTTTCCATCATCGACTTGAATCATGCGAGGATAAGTTAAGGGTCCTCGTTGATATATCAGTTGTATAGCGACAGCAACAGCAGAAGCACTCTTTTGTGTTAATGGTTCCGCATCTTTGTATCTTGAAGCTATGTCAATGACTGTAAGGGCGTACTTAAATCTTTTTCGTCTAATCGCGTCATGGGGTAAATATAGAAGATCCATTTGATGGGTGTCGTTTGGAGTTATATTCACAAAGTGTGGTCTCTGTATTCGTTTAGGCGCTGGTAAATAAATTTGCCAAATCGCTTGTTTAGATAACCATTCCTTTGCTGTTTGTTCACTGACTCCCGCTGCTTGGCTTAGCTTTTTAATTGCTGTTATTCCCTTCCAATATCCTTTTGGCGAATAATAGATCTTGTTCATTTTTTATTCAGCCAATATTATGTGCAACAAAATACACAACGGTCATGCCAACAACAATAAACAATATTTCTTGCATCTTTTGTTTTTCTGATGGTTGATAAAAGTCGCTGAATTTTGGGGGAGGCAATGTCTCGATTGGCTTGCCTGTTACAAGATAATATTCTTTTATTGCTTGATCAACATCTTTAAATGTGTAAGCTGCATGTCCCTGTTTTTTCAGTTCATCGTTAATAAAATCTAACTGCTCAATTCTCTGCTTTTCATACGCAGCTTGTGCTGTGGCTAGTTGCTCCATAGCTTTGTTATGTCTTTTTCTCTCGCCGTCATCCCGTAGTTTACTAAATGCGTAATTACTTCCGCTAAAAGCAAGCGCATTAACCACAGCGCCACCAATCATCATTACGAGTGAAGCCATTTTTATAAATGTATTTTTTTAATTTTACATATTAATACTGTCTGGAATTATTCCTTGCTTAACTAGAAAATCTTTCGTAGCAAATGAAGCTGTAATAACAGCAATCAGCTTTGCTGAGTCTTCAAAGTCTAGTTTGCCAAGATCTGCTGGTTTTATTTTTAACAGGCTTTTACCAAGCATTGTGTATCCTACACTTAGGCCTCCAATAACAGCAGAATGGTATACAAGGTTAGTAATAGTTTTTTCGGTGCTCATTTTTAAAAAATAAAATAATATTTATTTATTAATAAAACATGAACTGCGATGATCTACTACAGCTTCAGGGCAGCCTAAACGTTCCTGAACTTATGATTACAAATGATCAAGTTGATGACCAAGATATTATGCCCAAAAAGGAAAGGCTGTATTCTTTGGCAGCATGTGGAAAAACAAAACAGTACCTTGGAAATGAATTCAGCATAGAACAGATTCAACAAATGTCGCCACAAGACATTGTAAAGTATCACAACAGGTATGAAGCGCAACTGGGGTCAAGAATGGTAAAAAGTGTTGGGCAAACGGTTCTTAGTTTGTACACTAAACTAGTTAGTAGATTTGCTCCCATTGATTCTGAACAAGATTTTATGTATGATTTAACGCAGGATCCAGTTTTAACAAAGTCATTAGAGTCTCTAGGATGTGATCTATATTACAGATTTGGAACATTATTGTCGCCATTAATCATGGGATTAATTACTTTTAATCATATAGATTTTGTTTCCCTTCAAAATGACCGAGCCAGAAAATCAGCAGAATCAGAAAACATTGAATCAGGTGGAGAAAGTGACCAGTAAAAAGCCTCCTCATCCTGGGCGCGTTGCAGCAGGGAAAAAATTAGCAGAGTGGAACAAACAAAAAAAATTAATGTTACAATCACAGAATGTAACTCATAATGAAAACATAACACCGCCAACGCCAACAGTGTTGCCACAGCCAGTTGTTTCAATGCCAGCTGTAAATACACAAGAACAAGTTGATTCAAGACCTACAACAACAGGGCTGCCTACGACACCAAAGTCGTCATGGAATATTGAATTTAAAACAGTTTTCATTTTTGGCGTCATTGCTGCTGGGGTGGTTATTACGGTTATAAAAAATATACACAACGCCAGCAAAAACCAAAGCAGTCCAAAAAATCTCAGCCACTAAATACAGAAGCCGAACAAAAAAGCATGCCAGAACCGCCAACAACAAAAGATCATTTTGATCCATTTCAAATGCAATAATTATATATTGACTTAAATAAAAACTTGGTTGTACTTAGAGGATGGACTTAGTTATGAACTTGAGCTGACTTGATTAAGTACTTGAGCTGACTTGATTAAGAACTTGAGTAAGAATTCGTGTTGACTTAATTAAAAACTTGATTAAGAACTTGAGGTGACTTGATTAAGAACTTGGGGCGACTTGATTAAGAACTTGATTAAGAACTTGAGGTGACTTGATTAAGAACTTAAGGTGACTTGATTAAGAACTTAAGGTGACTTGATTAAGAACTTGATTAAGAACTTGATTACAAACTTGTTTAAAAACTTGAGGTAACTTGATTAAGAACTTAAAGGGACTTGAGTAAGAACTTAAAGGGACTAAGACAACACAATGATAGTGCCACAGTAGGTCAGCGGGCTGAGCTTCTTGTTTACCAGCTGTGTGTCTCTGACAATGGTAATATGAGAAAGGCAAATGACGGGGCCCATATCCCTAATTGCAGGTGCTGACAGTAAGAACTTGTAAAGGGAGGAAGTAATAGCAGGCTTGCGGCGCGCACCTGACCAAGAACGTTTACGTGCGAGCGGCTATTTATAGGAACTTGCAACATTATTACATCAGCAAATGTTCCCGAACATTCTCGAGAGAATGCGAGGCTGCCCCGTGACCGGACAAGAGCCGGTCAGTTTAGCCATGGCTTCCAATGCAGACGGGCGTGTTTTGTTCACAGAGGAACAGCTTCTTGCTATAGATGATCATGTGTTTTATTACGGCTGTATGGTGGAGTATCTAAACAAAAGAAAATCAGGCGAGCCCAGTTCTTTACCTCCTAAGCCAGAATTGCATTTTTGGAAGGTGGGGAGAAAGACAAACAAGAACCTACCATCGATGAACTACAAAGTACCTTAAAAGATGGTTGGTGGCAGGTGTACTGCCTGGTGATCAAGAGCCGCCAAAAAACAAAAAACACTAACTCTGCCAATGCCAGTCCCAAGCCCAGGATGAAAAAAGAAAAGGCGTGTGGAGAGTTAAACTCTTTGTGAAACTCTTTGTAAAATAGGTGGGAGGCCTGTGCTGCGGCAAAACTAGCCTTGCTAACTGTTACTATAAATAGCCGTTCACGCGTGAACGTCCTAGTTTAGCAGCAGCAAGAAGGTTGCTGCGGTCTTTTACTATAAATAGCCGTTCGCGCGTGAACGTCCTATTTTAGCAGTAAGCCAACAGGATGTAATGGCTCTTGTAACTAGGGCAGACGTTCATGCATGAACGTTTGACATAGATATAGAGTTGCAAGCCCCTCTAACTGTGTCAAACGTGCATGCATGAACGTTTGGTCTAGTTAAGAGTAGTAAAACTAGCAAGAAGATGACTGCTCAGCAGAAAGAGACATAGTTAAAAAGAGAAAATCTTTGTCGAAACTGGCTTTCAGTGGAAGACATGCTGGAATAAGTGTGTGGATTTTATGTCAGAAATATAACTTAGTTTTAAAAGACTTTAGAGAGCAATTAAAGACTGTAGTTTTATTTCACATGAAAGATAGAGATGCATTTGATGAATGTATGCGGGAAAATGATGTTATTGAAGACGATCAATAAAAACGAAGGATTAAGCAAAAACTGAAGTCTCAAAAGTTTTGTAAATTAGTATTAAAAACAGACAATCCTACACATTATGTATGTTTGTAAAGTGTTTACTATTAGAGAACTAGTAAATAGGCATTCTGGGTAAGCCGGCGGAGCAACAGCGGAGCCGGGTGAGCCAGAATGCCTATTTACTAGTTCTCTCATGAAGGTTACAGAAAAGAATCACAGGACATGCATTCCATGTCATGTACCACTCACAGTGAAACATATTCTTTTAGAGTGTTGGGACTTGCGTGATGTAAGACATTAACATTTTACAGCAGACTCCATGAAAGCCTTGTTCAGAGATGTCCCACCGGATGTGATCTTTGTATTTCTGAAAGAGATCAACGTGTTTTTTTTTAATTTGTATTTTTTAATCTGATCTAAGATTTTACGAAAGAAAGATTTTTAACAACACTTCCGGTGTATTTTTTCAGGTGTATTTTAAAGGATTGTGTGAATGAGTGTTTTAGCTTTGTTTTGTTTTGTTTTTTGAATGACCAGCTGACTTCAACACGGTGACAGCCCTGATATGGCCCTTTGCAGTCGGCTGGGCTATAAACAACATTACCATTATCATTGCCTCACCATTCTATCGTGTAGTCCTTAACTCATATAAGACATTCACACTGCCAGGCACCTGGCCGGTTTCAGACCATGTGTTCCAGCTCCATAGAAGTACACCACCGAGCTTCATGTGCTACACCGCTCACTGGGCTGAACCGTCAGTCAGACTAGGTTCTCCGTCGTGCTGCCGGATTCCCCACGAGCTGCAGACAACGCTCTGAAAGATGAAGCTGGCTGCTGGTCAATAGTTCTGCCGATCACGAGTCACCAGCTGAGGTAAGGCCTGTGTTCTGGATGAGGCAGGGGGAGACTGCGAAACCATGTTGGACTGGTGTTGGTCGGGGTGGTGACGAGTGAGGACGGGAATAGGGTCCAGAGTGGGTGGAGGGTGAGGGGTGTGTGATTTGGTGGATGAGATTTCGTCACCATTTGTTTAAAGGCAAGGCTTCTCTGAATGGATTAAAAACAAAAAAAAAACCAAAAAAAAAAACCATCGTAACTTCATCTTCAGCTTTCATGTCATCATCCCCCCCCCCCCCCCCCTCCATTCCACACACACACACACACACTTTTTCTTTTTTTGAGAGAGAGAAATCATTGGCTCTTACTTGTAGTTTAAAATTTCGGAGACAGACTGTGGGTGGTGGACCTTATCACTATGGAAGCAGCTAAGAGACTTTATTTTGCTCCATTCTGCCACAATTTGCCTCTTCTCATTCCTGTGACAGTGGAATGAAAGATTGTGGCAAACATCAGTTTGTGGGCTGTTTTATGACCGCCAGGGGACAAGCCCCAAAGTCGTCTATCCCCGGAACTCAACTGTCAGTTCAGTGATGGAAACAAACACCCAAACGTTGAAACCGCTTTCAAACCATGGTCACGGTCAAGACGACTGATTGTGAAAGTTCACCAGTCTGTATCCATTGATTCAAAATGTGTTCAAATCGGTCAGATAGGTTTTCAGAGATCAGTCCAAAGGCATACCTCAACATGTGCACATGGAACAGCCTGCTTCACTGCTCAGAATCCTCCCACTCCCTTCATAAACACGCAGAACGCCTCACTGTAACCAGTCTTAAAACAAACACACTTAGACAGACCAGCCGACGTGGCGAAGTGGTTAGCGTCATGGACTCCTGGCTGGGAGGTCGTAGGTTCAATTCCCATCAGAGTCACGTGGGATTTTTCTGCACCGACTGGCTCTTACCCAGAGTTGAGTTTGCTACGGGCTCAGTTGGGAAGACTGGGACCACACAGTCAAGTTTCATCCACTTAATGGATGCGTCTCAGAGAATGTTCCTCAAATTTCCTAACCAACACTGCAGGTCTCTGTATCTCTCGGGCCTAGTTGACACTGGGATTATGAAAGGAAGCGTAGAGTACAGCCCTGTCGTGCAGTCTCAGACCAGAATGGAAATCCGTAGCAGCATCTTCATCATCCTCATTCTCATTGATCAGCATAAAAAAAAGTCTCGAATTCTGTGGCCCTTCATGCCCTGCTCTCATGGTGACCTCAGTTTCGATGTCCTCTCCACATCTGTGGCCTTGATTTGGTTCCGTCAGGGTCACCGGTATTGGTGAATCTATGGAGGCTGTCGTTGGACGGTCATGGTGGCGCCCTCTGGAGGGAGAGCTCACTCATGCCGGTTCCGTGATTAAGCAATTATTGTCGTCAGGAGGGGGCTTACTAGGTGGTGTCCTGCGTATGTTGGATGAGAACGGGTGCCACTGAATACCACCGAAGTGACTCGGCAGCAGTGCAGTGACTCCTCCGGTGGGTTGCCTCTTGACATTAACTGCTCCGTGTGGATTGCTGGTGCCGGGGCTGCGGCGGGATTGACCGGGCTGTGACTGAGGACGGGGTGTCAGAATGAGTGGCTTGGGTGCACTGCCACTGTGGTGGCACAGAAGATGAGACAGCAGAAAATAAACCAGAACAAAAAAAAAAAAACACCACACTTAGACAGGCCTGGGATTTTTTGTTGAAATACCACGCTTATTTTGCTCATGGCAGCAAGAAAAAAAAAAGTGAGAAAGAAAACAAAAATGAAACCACACCACCACTACAACCCCTTATAAATACAAAATAAAGCACATGAACATACACAAGATCAACATGAGTAAAGACCAAAGAAAAACAACAAACAAATCTGTATCGGTTTCACATGTTTTATTTCTCAGTTGTAGTTCACAAGCTCTTTTCTTGTCATCAAAAACATGCTTTTAAGTCAGTAACAAAAGTTCTCTACATTTGTTCCAGTCAAACAGAGAGACTGACTACACACCAGAACAGGACAGACCGTGTTCAGCCAAGCTGACCACAAAACCACCAATAAACAAAGCACGCTATGGTTGGTCACGCTGCATATGATCAAAAGAGCACCTGTGGAGAACGAATGACACGCTGAAAGGCCCAGTCCTCTGGACAACTCAGCATCTGTCAGATCCCAATGAAAGACAAGGACCCAGACCAATGGAAGATGATGAGTGAGATAGGAGGTACTGTAGTCGATGAGCAGACTAGTAGCGTTACACTTTACTCCCCTACCCCACCCCACCCAAAAGTGTGAGGCTGTTCTATGGGATCTTAACATCACAATGTCAACACGCCCATGCTGCCTCTACCCTAACTCCACCCATAACGATGTCACCTTCACTACTGATTCAAGCTACACTCATACCGCAGTGGCCCCACAGTCTACACAGTACAGGCACGACTTGGCCATCCTGACCACATTCCTAACCCTTACTATAAACATGATGATCAGGTTTGTTCAGATCATTGTGTCATTGTGACCTTGACGATTACTTGTCTCCTTCCAGTAAAAGGAAAAGAAAAAAAGCAGCAAATACAAACAACTGAACACAGCACCCAACCAAACATCACCTTTCAAAATTTTAAAACAAGCACATTTTTAGTTTTGAAAAAAATACACATACAGTCAGTATTTTCAGGATATTGTCAAGTCACCATCTAGCAGTCACCATTATAGTGTTCTGGAATGAAATGAGTCCTTTAGAAACCATGACATTATATAGTTCAGTTCAGATCTTTACAAGCCACCAGAACAGAGGATATTCCAACAGGCATACCTGATCAATGTAGATGTCTTCATCTCCTTCCTCGAGACAGGAAAGTTGCCTCTGGCTCTACAGATAATGCCCACCTGTTCTTTCTGACGCCCCATGACCCTCTCTCAGCAGAATTCATTTCACATGCACTTTCTGACTCTACCACATGCAATCACACCAATGTCAGCCGTGACTCACTACAGCACCAGAAACCACAAGGAGTTGTCATCATCAGGACGTTGTCATGACAACCTCCACTAACTGTCACCATGAGGGTGCTGTCAATGACTATCAGCTGTCACCATCACGTTGTCTTTACAACATTTTCCAGCTGTCACTATCAGGACGTTGTCATGACACCATCAATCAGCTGTCACCATCAGGATGTTGTCTAGACAACATCTACCTGCTGTCACCATCAGGATGTTGTCATGACACCTATCTGCTATCACCATCAGGATGTTGTCATGACAACATCTACCTGCTGTCACCATCAGGATGTTGTCATGGCAACATCCACCTGCTGTCACCATCAGGATGATGTCATGACAACATCAATCAGCCGACACCATTAGGACGTTGTCATGACTACATCCCTCAGCTGTCAGCATCACAACATTGTCATAACATCTACCAGCTGTCACCATCAAGACGTTGTCATGATACCTTCCACCAAAGCAGTCAGCGTGCTGCTCATCTTACTTCACCAAAGCACTGATTTTCAACATGCCTCTCTCAAAGTCCCTCATTACTTCACCAAAGCACTGATTTTCAACATGCCTCTCTCAAAGTCCCTCATCTTACTTCACCAAAGCACTGATTTTCAACATGCCTCTCTCAAAGTCCCTCATTACTTCACCAAAGCATTGATTTTCAACATGCCTCTCTCAAAGTCCCTCATCTTACTTCACCAAAGCATTGATTTTCAACATGTCTCTCTCAAAGTCCCTCATTACTTCACCAAAGCACTGATTTTCAACATGTCTCTCTCAAAGTCCCTCATTACTTCACCAAAGCACTGATTTTCAACATGCCTCTCTCAAAGTCCCTCATTACTTCACCAAAGCACTGATTTTCAACATGCCTCTCTCAAAGTCCCTCATTACTTCACCAAAGCACTGATTTTCAACATGCCTCTCTCAAAGTCCCTCATTACTTCACCAAAGCATTGATTTTCAACATGTCTCTCTCAAAGTCCCTCATCTACTTCACCAAAGCACTGATTTTCAACATGTCTCTCTCAAAGTCCCTCATTACTTCACCAAAGCATTGATTTCAACATGTCTCTCTCAAAGTCCTCATTACTTCACCAAAGCATTGATTTTCAACATGCCTCTCTCAAAGTCCCTCATTACTTCACCAAAGCATTGATTTTCAACATGTCTCTCTCAAAGTCCCTCATTACTTCACCAAAGCATTGATTTTCAACATGCCTCTCTCAAAGTCCCTCATTACTTCACCAAAGCATTGATTTTCAACATGTCTCTCTCAAAGTCCCTCATTACTTCACCAAAGCATTGATTTTCAACATGCCTCTCTCAAAGTCCCTCATTACTTCACCAAAGCATTGATTTTCAACATGCCTCTCTCAAAGTCCCTCATTACTTCACCAAAGCATTGATTTTCAACATGCCTCTCTCAAAGTCCCTCATTACTTCACCAAAGCATTGATTTTCAACATGCCTCTCTCAAAGTCCCTCATTACTTCACCAAAGCACTGATTTTCAACATGTCTCTCTCAACTTCACCAAAGCATTGATTTTCAACATGTCTCTCTCAAAGTCCCTCATTACTTCACCAAAGCACTGATTTTCAACATGTCTCTCTCAACTTCACCAAAGCATTGATTTTCAACATGTCTCTCTCAAAGTCCCTCATTACTTCACCAAAGCACTGATTTTCAACATGCCTCTCTCAAAGTCCCTCATTACTTCACCAAAGCATTGATTTTCAACATGCCTCTCTCAAAGTCCCTCATCTTACTTCACCAAAGCATTGATTTTCAACATGTCTCTCTCAAAGTCCCTCATTACTTCACCAAAGCACTGATTTTCAACATGTCTCTCTCAAAGTCCCTCATTACTTCACCAAAGCACTGATTTTCAACATGTCTCTCTCAAAGTCCCTCATTACTTCACCAAAGCATTGATTTTCAACATGCCTCTCTCAAAGTCCCTCATTACTTCACCAAAGCACTGATTTTCAACATGCCTCTCTCAAAGTCCCTCATTACTTCACCAAAGCACTGATTTTCAACATGTCTCTCTCAAAGTCCCTCATTACTTCACCAAAGCATTGATTTTCAACATGTCTCTCTCAACTTCACCAAAGCATTGATTTTCAACATGTCTCTCTCAACTTCACCAAAGCATTGATTTTCAACACGCCTCTCTCAAAGTCCCTCGTCTTACTTCACCAAAGCATTGATTTTCAACACGCCTCTCTCAAAGTCCCTCGTCTTACTTCACCAAAGCATTGATTTTCAACATGTCTCTCTCAAAGTCCCTCATTTCACTTCACCAAAGCATTGATTTTCAACATGTCTCTCTCAAAGTCCCTCATTTCACTTCACCAAAGCATTGATTTTCAACACGCCTCTCTCAAAGTCCCTCATCTATGCAAAGCTCAGCTGTGATCTAAAAAAAAAAAATTCTCGTTTTGATCTGGACGCAACTGGGGAAAAACCATGGCATGGGTTCATCCTCAACTCTGATGAGCATACCATTTTTGTACAGCAGTTTTCAGGGAAAAGGAAGCTTTGTAACGTTGGTAAAAAAAAAAAAAAAAAAACATGAAAAGAAAAAAAAAGCAGTGAACAAGATACAAGTTCCCAGACTGTCCAAAAAGCAGCTCAGAATGTCAAAAGAAGCAATCAGAAAAAAAGTATCAAACCAACCCAGAGCACACACAAAAACCAAAATGGCACACACTTGACCATACTGTTCACAACAGATTGGGAAAATTCCTCAGTCTGCGTGAGCTTGAGAACATACACAACATGTCTCCTGTGTCCTACTTCATAGACAGTTGTCAAAGGTATGGGGTTGTGAGGTGGATCCTCAAGTCTGAAATAGCCACATTTACAAGTAGCCCTCTTTCAGTTATCCACTGACACAGTTGTACTGGCCCACTACAGCAGTATACCTCAGCCTGGCAAGCTCTGCTGTCAAAACCTCAACAACACGTAGTCATGCTATACAACTGTTTTCCAGCGTGTTTGTGTGCAACTCAAGTACCATAGAACAGCCAGAACCCATCCACCTCCTTCGCTTCCTTGACTCTACACAAACCACACGTCGGGAGTGTTTCTTTGTCAACCTGAACTGAGGTCATAAGGTCAATGATCGAGAGCACTGACTGTCCAATAAGCGCTCATTAAGGTGACAGGCTGCTGCACATAACCGCCATTCTCACCAATCCGTGGTCAGCATAAATCAGCAGTTAAGGGGTTGTTATTATGCAGTTTAGTTTGCAACTTCACACAGTATTTCTTGTGCAGTTTCTTTATCATCTTCAGCAGTAATCCCCAGCTTTTTTTCTTGATAGTAGCTCACTTTCTGCATAATTTTTGGTAACAGATGCATAGTAGGTTCGGACTTCCTGACCCTAAATTCGACTTGTCCTCTGGTTCTGCCCAGTTCCTGTAATACACTGATTTGCAGACCACAACGATCACTCCCCATATCAAACGGATGACAGGATCTTCTTCATGTGTGTGGTGCATGTCCTGAACACCACTCTGCCAACACAATGGCCCCATCAGAAAACACTCTGCCAACACAATGGCCCCATCAGAAACCACTCTGCCAACACAATGGCCCCATCAGAAACCACAATGCCAACACAATGGCCCCATCAGAAACCACTCTGCCAACACAATGGCCCCATCAGAAACCACTCTGCCAACACAATGGCCCCATCAGAAACCACTCTGCCAACACAATGGCCCCATCAGAAACCACTCTGCCAACACAATGGCCCCATCAGAAAACACTCTGCCAACACAATGGCCCCATCAGAAAACACTCTGCCAACACAATGGCCCCATCAGAAAACACTCTGCCAACACAATGGCCCCATCAGAAAACACTCTGCCAACACAATGGCCCCATCAGAAACCACTCTGCCAACACAATGGCCCCATCAGAAACCACTCTGCCAACACAATGGCCCCATCAGAAACCACTCTGCCAACACAATGGCCCCATCAGAAACCACTCTGCCAACACAATGGCCCCATCAGAAAACACAATGCCAACACAATGGCCCCATCAGAAACCACTCTGCCAACACAATGGCCCCATCAGAAACCACTCTGCCAACACAATGGCCCCATCAGAAACCACTCTGCCAACACAATGGCCCCATCAGAAAACACTCTGCCAACACAATGGCCCCATCAGAAAACACTCTGCCAACACAATGGCCCCATCAGAAAACACTCTGCCAACACAATGGCCCCATCAGAAAACACTCTGCCAACACAATGGCCCCATCAGAAACCACTCTGCCAACACAATGGCCCCATCAGAAACCACTCTGCCAACACAATGGCCCCATCAGAAACCACTCTGCCAACACAATGGCCCC